>SMGT01013763.1:25045-51076 GCA_004794575.1 Lanistes nyassanus | reverse complement strand
GGGGGGGGGGGGGGGGGAATTGCTGTACTGTTGGCACATGTAGTACTTACGTCCTGCGTCTGCAGTACCAGGCACAGATTTTGCACTGCTGTCAGCAACGATGTGTCAGAATTTAGCAACAAACGTGTTGATTTGATATTCCACATAGTAGTAGACGACCACATGATCTAGTGTCCAAATAGTGTCGTGTATCTACATCTGTAATATGCCAAGAGTAATCGGTTTTGTAGGTGTGGGTTCACTTAAACTGTGATCACTGGTCGGAAAAAAACCCGCAGAAGCGGACTGCATCGCTTTGTTATTCTTCCTATTGGATGCTGTCAAAAATTACTTAAACTGAATATTAAATGTGATTATGTTGTTTTCTTTATCTTTTTATGTTTATCCTTTAAACTATTGCTTTTGTTCAACAGCCCGCCATCCACTCATGGATTCTTATTAATCTCACTGTTTTAACCTGTAAGCTTTTGTGTGGCATCTGTAACTAGTTTTGCATAAAGCGATGGCAAATAAAGATGGGAAAATATGAAACAGCCCTATTTTGCTGCCAGATAGTGTAGCTGTCCCACTGATCGCCAAAAAATTGACGCTGGCTTGACTGTTGCAGCTTCTACATGAAAGGTATTGATATTGATGGGGGAAAGGGAGTGGTATGGGAGATAATCCATCATGTATCCAGGACTGATTTCTTGGGGGAGGAGGGACTGAAGATAGAAGGAAATCTAAGCAGGATCCTCCATGCATCTTCTGTTCCCCCAGCCCCCAACACACCCTCTCCCCGCCAGAGCCTCCACCACGTTCATCTGTCAGGGAGTGACAGAGTAATTAGTGGTGGTGCACCAGGGAGTTGATGAGCCCCCGTGGCACTTGTAACTCTGTACATTCCTCTGTGTGCAGACGAGTTCCAAGCATTGCTGGGTCCTCCTTCCGAGCTCCTCCCCACACCCCTTCTGTATTTCTTTCTGGAAGCAGCCGTGACTAAGACGTCGTCAGGGTCTGGATGTGTCCGTGAGGCGAGAGGAGAGAGAACGATGCAAGAACGATGTCAATTTGGGGGTGGGGTGGGGTGGGGAAGTAGGTGAGGGGTTGGTCTCCTAACGGAAGCTTGTGCCTGTGTGCATGCATGCGTACGTTTGGATGGAAAGGAGGAAGGAGTTTCGGGTAGTGAGACGTGGCTTGTGAGAGAGTTTCTTGAGCGTCTGCATGGGACTGGAGTTGACCTTTGTGCGTGTCACGCCCCTGGTCGCTGGGCCGTGAGAAACGAATCGCTGACCTCCTGCCGTGGCAGCGACGTTGCGACAGGCTGTGACCGGTTCATTAACTCATCGGCAGCATCTGAACAGATCGTTGCATCGACCCTGGTGTTGCTTTTCCGCGAGACGTAGGAGGCGTGACTGTAGGCGGCACACAGAAAGACACTGAGCAGGAACTGCCGGTGTTCGCGTGCAGCACACGGCGTGCCGATCGATGTCTCATTGCATTTCTTTCATCTTTCCTGCCGGAGTAATCCATCGTACATACCTTTGTTGCAGTTACAGAATCTGTCTTAGATGTGTACACGTCGCAAAGAAACGACCTTTCCTTTTTCTTTGTTTCTTTCATTGGGTTGGGTGCATGGGTAGACAGAAGCGGACAGCATTTTGTCTTCCAACAAGAGGAGGGACAAATCCCTGATAAAGACACCTGCGCTCAAGCAGTTTGTGACGTATTTACAAGGACTCGAAATGAACTCCGAGCTCGACGGATCTCGAACCTACAGACCGCAGTACACCGCCGGTCGCGGTTACCTTTCCCATACATTCGTGACACCCACAAAAGACTAAGAAATTCGCGTGTAAACAAAGCTTTCTGCCTGTCAGTGGAGCTGCGGGTGTTTTTTCTTTGATAATTCAGGTGCATCTAAGCAAAGGTGTTGCCTTGCGAGTCACCTCACGCATCTCCGGTCGCGAGCGCGTGGATGCGCGTCTTGCAGAGTCGACAGGTGGGCGGGTTCCTTGGCCGCGACTGACAGAGCAGACTGGAGCTTGAAGCTTTTCACTCAGAAAATAGCCGGAGTGACTAGCTGAATACCTTGTGATGGTTTTTCTTTGGCGGAAAAAAGAACTGCTGAGTGAGGATGTAGGATTGGAGTTGAAGTAATACTTTTCGGCCAGTACTAGTGCAGTTCCCATTTGCTTTCGCTCACTTTATCATTCCGGCGCGTGTATTGGAAAGTTAAATTCTGACAGCAGTTCAATATATGTGCTTGGTACTGCAGAAGAAAAACATAATTACTACACTTCTCAGCGGTAGAGCAGACGCTAGTGTCCTGCGTGATGTCAGAAATCCAGAATGACATCTGGAAACTTTTGTTGCACATCGTACTGCAGCAAAATCCAGAAGGCTTGACGTGGAAAAAAAAACGGGGGGGGGGGGGGGGGGGGGGCAAAGACAAAAGGATGACAAAGAACCGAGGGTATGAGGACATTAGCTGTGTAGAGGCTTCACACTGGTCGCTTTGCTAGGATGACAAAGCAGCTCTTGACCTGAAGACCTCAGGAACTATTTATTTCCTTCACGTCAATGAACGGCTCCTTGTGTTTTCCTGGAGGGATTGGGGAGGGGGGTAAATGCGGTGCTTCCATGTTCCATCAACACAGAAAATAAAATAGATTATCTGGGAAGAGGGACCTGGTAACTGAACCGCCTGGATTGACGGCTGTAACAGAGCAGCTGACGCCGCTGGCCTTTGTTGTCTTCGTCAGCCGTACCTGTTAAAAACTGAAGGATGGCGGGAAAACTGCAAGTTGACCGCAGTGTATGTACAGCTACACCGTGAGAAGAGATGGATAACCTGCTGATGTTGGGGGAGGGTGGAGACAAGATGGGGGAGCCTTCTTTCATGTTGAAGACGGAAGTGGCATAAGTACCTGTCGATTTTATCCCTCTCCTGGCCCCAGAGGGCCTCAGATTTCGGGAGGTGGTTCGAGTCCAAAAGTTTGTCATAACGCCGGGCTTGGATCGCGTTGGTCTTGTGGTACGCGTTATCTTACAGAAGGACAAAACAGCGGGTAGCCCCTCCAACACATAGCAGAAAGCACCAAACGAAGGGTGGTAGTGTGTGTTTGGGGTGTGGTGATGTTTAGTGTGGAGCCCCATGAGCAGAATTTATGTAGCACCGATTTGGTACGTACAGTTGCAATCTCTAGCTATGTATAGTGCCACCCTGCAGCTATACGATGCGTGTATTGAATGGGTCGACCCAGTCGTTGTGTACCAAGTTCTAGTCACGATATCGCGACAGTAAGCATTCTGTGGCAATGACATGCGGAAAGTGTTTTATTCGGTGCGAAGATACAGAATGCATTCTATAGCTACACCATGCATCGTCTAGCAACCAAACGTAATTTTTAAAAAATTAGACTGGTTTGGTGGATTGAAGGGTGAAGGGGTGGGGGAACAGCTGAATCCGCCTGGTTGAATTAGGATAACGTGGGCAGAAGACGGATTACAGAAGCGGCGGCGCGCAGGTCCATTACTGGTTTGAGCTGCTGCTATTTTCGCCCCGCTGGTAATGAGATTTAACACGATACGCTTTCCTCTCTCATCTGCTAGGAAGGCGTAAAAAAACCTCTTTTTTAAAAATAAAAAAACGTATTTTTTTCTCCAACTTATCTCTCTCTCCCTTGCTCGCTCGCTCGCTCAGGAGTCAGATGCTGTGACACTTGATTCGATTCCGAGAAGGGAGGATAATGAAGCTGGCGAACATGAATGGTTACGTCCCTGCTATCCTCTTTTGTAAGCACGACTGCAGCTGAAGGCAGGGTGGGGGTGTTGGGCAAGGAAAGCAGTGAGGCTCTTGGCGTCTTTCGTGCCACTACACAAAGGTTGAAGATTTTTGAAAGGCTTGTTTTAAAAAAAATGTTCTGGCCGAATAAAGTGATTTTAACTTTTTAAAAAAAAAGCCGAGTTATCACAGGCTTATATGGAAAAGAGCTTTTTGCTCAGATGTTGGGATTTGACATAGAACTTTCTAATAGGCCCATAGCAAAGCCAGCCTGTCACCAAGAAGATTTTGCACTGTGGTAAGATTCTAATACGGGTGTCGGCCACTGGAAAAGGCTGTAATCAGGAGACATATAAACAGACTGTAGTAGGCAGACAGTGGTCAGCAGACTGTGATCCGAAATCTGGTGTTAGCGTTACGCTTCCATTCTGCACGTCGAGATTCACGCAGTTTTATTCGGAGTGAAGGGGGCTTATCTAGTCGTTGAGTCCTTTGATATACTGGTCCATTTCATGGCATTAAACCAGCCTATAAGATGCAGAGTCGTTGTTTTTCATTTGTCTATTGTTACTTTTCCCCTGCTCACCGACTCAATATTCTCCAAGACCATCGATGTTATTCGCACAGCTGAAATACGCATACGTTAGATGCTGAGATTTTCCGCTGACGTTGCATCTAAAATCAGAGATTCGGAACTACGAGTTGTCTTCGCTTGCGTGGAGATGTTTGCTAGTGCTTGCGTGCTCGTGTAAAAGGGAAAGAGAGGAGGGGGATGTGTTATTTTCGGCACAGATGAGCAGCAGGCGATCACTTGGAGGTTGTCCAAAGCAGGAATCCCATACCCTGACTGTTAGCCCTACCGTTATAACACGGCGTTGGCGGTGACTCTACATAAATAACACGCGCAAGAGAAGAGGGAGGGAGCAGCTGTCCCCCTGAAAGAACTGCACGAAGCTGCGTATAACAAGGAGAAAGTACAGATGAGAATATGCACAAAGGCGAAACGGTCCACGGTGAAATATGGCCAGTTGTTCGCGCAGTGTGATGCATCATTAACGCTGTTTAAATCTGCGCCCTAATCCGACTGCACCTGGATAGAAATCTCTTGTTTTGCGCCCTGTCTAAGTTGCATAACCTTCTCATAATCAGACTTTACCGAAAGTCCATGCAAGTTATGCTTACGTAGCTCTGAAAGAGAAAAGAGAATTCTCTTCCCTGATACATTGTTGGCTTTTTTCTTCCCATATATTTTTGTAAGTTAGACTTACTTTCGTGTTTGGTGGCTATCTGGAAGACCCTGGTAAGTTTTCGCTTTTGATAAACATGTTTCGCACTCGGGTCGCTCGAAAGTTAGTATGAGTTAAGTTTTCTTGCAATTTGACTTCCCCAAAATTCTTTGGTAAGGATAATTACTTGTGTTCAGCAGGCTTTGTTAAGGGTCGTCCGATTTTTAACTTTCAGCAAGTAATGGCATTTTTGCATAGTGACTTCTGAGGTTTCTGTCAGTTTCCACGTTCGGTCACTTATTCTGCAAATGCACGGCAGCGTTTTGGCGGTGAAACGAATTGTGTGGATTGTGTCTTTGACGTTTCACCCCAGTTTTCCCCCCTCTGTTTCGTGCTCGCGCGCGCCGCCTCGAGCGGGTTAATGGAGATTTTCCACCCTGACGTCCATGGAATTAACCACAGCACTGCCGCCTGCTGCCGGCGGTCCACGCAAGGGCTAGGATTAACCCTCGGCGAGCGCTGCAGCCTCATCGTTCGACGAAGATCCATTAATTTTCGTTCTTTATGACCCGGCCTGCCAGGATCCAGTTTTATTGTTGTGACCTCTCTCTCTCCCCTCTTTCCACTCTTCCTCGCTCCGTCTCTCGGAAGAAGGGGAAGAAGGGGATGGAAAGAGACCTCAGGGGATGGGGGTGGTAGTTTGTGCAAGGGAGCAGGAGGACCGATACATGACATAGTTCTGCTAGAACGACTGGCATCTTTCCCCCATGTTTCATCACAATTCTCACGTGGCATCCTCATCCTTTTGCCGGTTTTAGGCTTACTCTAAAGGCAGACATGATGCGGGGAGAGCTGGGAAAGACCGATGAAAGTTTTTTTCTGGCCACATAGCCTCAGGGATAATCTCACTGATAACCTCAGTGATACCTCAGTGATGCTGCCATTGATCACAGCTCAAACAGTGTCACCTGAAATTCATGGTTTAGTGAACCATATGATACACAGCAATCCTTGTTAGTATTATATGGTTCTAAGAGTTGTGCTGGAGTCTGTTGAGTTTTCCCAGCCAGCTGGGTAGGGAATGAAGGTGGGATAGCAATAATTATTAGGAAAAGGGCGAGTTAATGAATAATTGATGCCCTACATCTCACAGGGGAACAGAAAGGAGATCACACCGTAATTGTGACCTGTGATTGACTGCCCAGCCCCTGGGAGTATGGTGGAGTTAGGACCCTACACATATTGTTAGTGGGGGGTTGAAGGCTGGGGGGTGGGGGGTGGAGAGATGGGACTCCATTCAATCGTGGCTTAGTGTTAATCCCAGTTTCACGATCATTGCAGCAGCAGTGACCCCAAGACAATAAAGACGAGAAAGAAAACATGTAAAGAAATGCTATTAGAGATAAATGCTTTGTTGACACACACACACACACAGAGAAATATGTCTGTTAAAAGCATGGAGATTGCTGCTCTGCACTCAAACACCTAGTTGTACAGTGGCTTCCAGTGCTTTGATTAGTACCCGCTTCCCTCTGTGTCTAAAGCTCATGGAAAGTTATGTTTCATCCATTCAAAATAAGAAATAAAAGAAATTCCAGATCAGCTCTGATGTTGATTTTTCATTCACCATTGGTGTTGTTCCAGGGACTAGCTACTGCGTAGTGACTCCAGAAACCTACCACCTGCCAACCACCAACCCCTCGCTGGCCTGCACAGCATCATGGCTGCCGTACCATCCCATGTACATTCCGGTCTTCCCTCATCCACATCCTCCACCCCAGCATCAGCCCCAGCCATCCATCAGGGCTCCCACCCGCTCAATCTCTTGCCAGGTGAGTAGAAAGCAGATTTGGCAAATCACTGAAGTATTGGTACATCAGTTATGGATAAGATGCAGCCAGGAGAATCCTCAAACTGTAATTTGTAATCTGCTTTTGTAATATCAACAGTGTAGATTTTTTCTTGGCGATAACCAGGGAAACTGAGAGAAACTATATCACGAAAATAAAGTCGGTGTTTTGGGCACTGCCCCTTCACAAGGACAGAACACGGAACACAAACAGGCAAATAACCAGAAAAAGTGGAGAGCCCCGAAATGCTGATTTAATTTTTGTTGGACAGCATAGCTCAGTTTACCTTGTTATCAACATTTTTTGTTCCAAGCTGCAGCCACTCCTTTGGTTTTTTTCTTCGTTTTTGTCCTTCTCCCTTTATCTAAGCGGCAGCTTGGCATGACGATATATTATGAATGTTATTGACAGGTTGATGTAAATGACAAATTTGAATTCTTTTGGTCAAAGTATAAACCCTTGTTAATTCTTAACTAATAGTTATCATGCTCCACTACTTGTGTAGAGATCAGTGAACAAACTGAGTTAGTGAATGTGTTTTCTTATGCAGGTGACTCACATCGAGGACAAACTCAGCTCCGAGGGCAGCCAGCGACCTCCCAAGCCAAGACTACGCAGTCACAGTGTGAGGGCCTGCCGTGGTAAAGACAAGGCTGCTGTATTTGGTGATGACACAACACTGGATTTCAAACGAGCAGCATCTGTCAAATACAAAGCAGAGAAAGCTAAAGGCATGACCAAGGATCTCAATCTGAAGAGCAGCAATATTAACCAAGAGAAAGACAAAGGTATAATCTGGTGTTCCACCACCACTCCAGAACATCAATGCAACTAACGCTCTTCCCCACAAATCTATGATCTCCCCAACAAAACCATGATCTCCCCCCACAAATCCATGATCTCCCCCTCCCCCTCCCCACCACCACCACCCATGCACCAATCACATTGCAAAATCACTGCAAAGTGAAACAACTTGCCATCTGATTTATCATCTACAACAGCCTGTTTGTGCCACTCAGGCTTGTGATTCTGAATTCTTCACCAGCTGCAGAGCTTACAGTTTTCCCTTAAAAAAAAAATCCACATTCACAGTTGGAATGGTGGTGATTTATTATATTATATTATATTATATTATATTATATTATATTTACTAATGGACTTTGCTATTAACTAATTTTGAAGTTTTTCTACTTTTGTAACCTCTGCCAGCAGATGCTTCTTTGTTTGATCTACCTCAGGGAGGAAAAATGCTCCCAGAGTTCAAGTGCCATTTGTTATCAGTAACATTTGTTTTAATTTAAAATTGAATTCAAGTCAGCTTTGTATAGCACCTCCCTTCACTTCTCATTCCTTTTGCCTTGTTTTGCACAGCGCAGTCTGAAAGTAAAACTGGAGTGTTTGATGTGTGTATTGCAGTGTATCCTCTATCTTCCCATCTCTCACGTTTACCCCCCCCCCCAAAAAAAAATAGTACAAGGAATTAAAAAGGCAGCCGTTTAAAGATAAGCACTGCCACGTTAGTAGCAAGTATTTGCGCATGCTTAACTTGCCCACTTGTCACACGAGGTTCTGTAAATATACACAAGCCAGAGAAAGATTGATAAGGGCAGGGGGCAAACAGTGGCAAGCAAAAGATATGAGCAAGTGAAGTTAAAAAAAAAAAGAGAGAGACAAGGACTGAAATGAAATAGGGTCACCTGTCAGTAGAAATCGCCCCTTGAAAGGATAGTTGCTCTGAAGCCTGTTCCTTTTTTCCAGGCGAGAAGGTGTCACTCTTTTCCAAGATCTTTGGTCGGAAGAAGAAGAAGCACACGGACGCAGGGACGGCAACTTCCACATCGTCAGGAGGAGGTAACCAGTCTACCGAAGTGGAGTATGCCACCTTCTCAGCGCAGTTCCCTCCCCCTGAGTGGGTGTGGTACCAGCAGCAGTTGGAGCGCCAGAAGAGGACAGAAGAGTGGGTGTCGCAGCAGATGCTGAAGTCCGCTACTTGGCAGCACTCTGGTCCACCCATTTCGGGAAGTGTGGACAGCGCAACATTGAGCAGGGCGAGGACGGAGTCGCTGCAGAATCAGCTGCTGCACCCTACGAGCATCTACACTGCGGCCAAGTCTCACATCTACGCGACCCTAAGCACAGTAGGGCCTGGCCAGAGTGTTGCGATGGATGGCGGATTTCGAGGGTTGTCTGAAGGAAGTGGCACTGTTTCCAGGGGTGCAAACGAAAGGCGAACCGAGGAAGAGGCTCATCAGAAGCAGACAAACTACGCGACTGTGTCGCAGACTAAGAAAGGGCACAGCCACGGTCATAGCCATCACCGTCATCATCATGGCCATCACAAGCAGAAAGAGCACAAGAAGCCTGTCCACGAGAACAACTACGATGTGCCACCATCAAACCTGCCTGTTCAGGGCGGTGCTCCTGGCAACGGTCGTGTTGATAACATGGAGGAAGATAACATGTACTGTTCACCTTGCCCGGTCCCACAGGCCAGCACACTTCCTTGGCATTCTACCCCGTACTACGATGTGCCTCCACCTCAGATGGACAGCCAGCTGATGCCTAGTAACATTGGCTGTAACAGCACAATACAGACCAAAGTTCTGGACAGTGGGAAGTCATATGCAAACCCTAGCCATCGTCGTTCTCATCGCCCTCGTCATCGAGGACATAAGGCGTATAGCTGCTATGACACAACTGTAGGTAATGACATCAGTATTGAATACAAAGGGCGACTTCCAAAGAAAAATTCTCAAGTGGCACAGTCAAGAGACAGTGGGGTGAACTGTGTAGGGATTTATAAAAGTCACCCGCACTATATGAGCAATCGCCGCCATCCCACAATGCAAGAGTGTCCTCCACGCGGAGCCATCGAAGTGGCTCATCCGATGACCAGCACCACCATCAACACCACCTCCTCTGACCAGCCAGAGGCGATGTCCGTGCAGAGAGGGACGCCGTACACATCAATGGAGCAGAGGAGTCCCGAGGGGTGCTCAGAGCATCAGCCTATTATCAACATTATGAGTCCCAGCATCAATGACCCCGTTATCACTGGAACCGACAGATATCGGCATCTGGTCTCCGGAAATCCTTTTGGTGCAGATGGCTCTAATGGTAGGCTGCTGGAAGACAGGCTAGAGTGTGAAGGTTACAGTCAGGATGGCACACCGTCCTTCGTGGCCTTGACCTATTGTGACAGCAGCGTTGGTGAGGAGGGTGCTGGAGGTGGAGAGGTCATTCTCTGTCAGGCAGAAATTCACCACCGACAAGTCCCTCAGCTGGTGTTGGATGCAGAACTGCGTGATCGCAGTACCCTGGCTGAGGAGCCAGATGTGGCCTTGTCCAGTGCAGGCAGCCGAGACACGTTGGAAAGAACTGCAGGAGAGAGTGAACGTAGCGGACAGACTGTGGTAGTTCACTCCCCTGATTCTTTTGCTGGTGGAAAATCAAAATTGTCCAGTCAAGTGACAGACAGTATGGGAGACAGCAAAGCTCTGTCTCTTGGTAGCCAAATGGGGAGAGACATTAGTGGGGAGATGAAGGAAGTCACCAGACTTGGTAATGAGTTGCAGGAGCTCGGAGTGGTAGACAGTGGTTTCAATTCGCCGAGGAATTCGGATGACAAAGAAAACCAGCAGCAACAGACGGCAGGATTGCCGCAGGTTGATGTTGGTCCAAGGCGGGGGCAGATTGGTACGAGACAACAGCAGCAGCAGGTTGTCACCCCCCAGGAAGAGATCCCAAATTCTGAGCACAAGAGCAAACATGAGCGAATCAAGGCTTTTGTGAAACAGAGCAACCAAATGCTGGAGCAGAGACAGCTTACCTCCCTTGCCAGTTCACACCCATATGCATCAGACCCCCAAGGTGGTTACACAGCCAACAGCCAGTCAGTAAGCCAGCCTCACCCCATCCCACACTACGGCACTTTGCCCAAGCCGCTGCACCCTATCCAGCATCACCACATACAGCATCAGCCACCTGCAGCGCTGAACAACCAGCGCCATCATCACCACCACCACGGCCGGCCGCACTCCATGCATGGTGTCATCTACGAGCGGCCTCGTGCACAAAACCTGTGGGCAGCAGGGGAGGTAAGCCCTCCCAATGACTTGCACACCTTCCAGCAGCAGCAACTGAGTGGGAGGAAATTCGGACTTAACGGGGAGTTTGAGGTGGTGGGAGTTGTGTGAGGTCATGACATTTGAGGAAGAGTAATAAAGAGGAGAGTGTTTTCTGGTTATGTAAACCTGAACACAAGCCTCGCCTTCACAGTTTTAAGAAGAAGCTTCCCTCTATGTGAATCCATAAACCTGAGTAGCTTTTCTTACTGTCAGGGAGACTGGTACGCTTAATTTGCCCTGCGAGTTGAATCCATCATCAATGTGATACAAACAGAAAAAGTTACTTTCAAGTTTTTGAGTGTCACTGTAATCATTGGATAACACCATATTAAAATAAATTGTGTGCTTTGTGTATCTGCAAGCATGGGAGAGTATGCACAGCATATGCTTGTGTGGTTGACTGATGGTTGCAGCATGATCCTTTCAAACATTTTGCAGATTTGGGACTTGAAATTGGAGATTACTACACTTGGACATAATCCTTAGCCATGTAGAACTGTGTGTCTGCAAGATACAACATAGTACTAACTTCATGGTGTTGCTCCTATTTTTAAATGATGTTGGCCTTCAAGGCTTTTAGTTTCCACTATTTGTACAAAACCTGGAGGCACCAGGAGAGTAAATTCTATAGCATTGGTGTAATTTATTATTGATGTAAATAGATGCTTTTGGTGGATGTTCCAGTGTAGTGATATGTTTTTCAGCTGCATCAAAGACTGGGTCTCAGTTGCTCACTTGTATACAGACGTATAATTCCTGTTAGATTCCCACAGCTGCTTTAGCCCATGTTTGTTGAGATTTGAGGTGGCATGTAAATATATGTGTGTATATGTTTTGTCATTTTGTGTAACGAAGCTGTAAGGTGTGGCAGGAGATAAAGACTACATAGGCATGGTGATGGGGTTGAATATATGAAGGAAACTGAGAGTCGGGGGAGATAACTAATGAGCTTTGACTATAAATTATCCACATCTTGCTTATCCACACCTTCTAGCTATGTTTGCTAAGGCCTCACCTGTATTACTAAAAGCATTTGGAATTTATTGAACACAACCTCAGTGATAAAGGGTTACCTATAGGGGCATAGTTGTTTTAAAAACTGTATCAATATTTGATGAAACATCTGAAGAAAGCTTTGCAAAGAAATTCTTAGATTAAAAAGCAAGTGATGGTCATGATTTTCCCCTTGCCTTCTATAATGCTTTGCTGAAAGGTTTCACTTTTCTTTTGGTGAGGGGTGGGGGGGGTGGGGAACTAGAAAATTCTGTTTTGAAATGTACATGGATTTCACAATACGCTACAGTGTTTAGTCTGTAAAACTTTTAGATTGAAGCAAAACCAGTCCCTAGTTTATCCATGAATCTGTCATCAAGTGTTTTGGTGAAGGCATTAAACGTTCAAGTCCCTCTCATATCACACTGCCTGAAAGTTTTACTAAAAGCTTGGAAATTCATGTGGTGAACGGAGATTTTTATAGTGATTATATGTTGGTAGTAGCGATTCAGTTTGCTTTTCAAGTGTAAATCCCTCCCCATGGCCTCTTTTCATCCCAAAAGCCTGGGTTAAGATTACGTGTATTTCTGTCAAGTAACACAGCAAATACAGCCAAGGAGTGCAGCAAATACATTGACAGTTGCCGTGCCAACCTAATGCACTGGGACACTGGCTGTGTTCTGTTCACATATGCTGTTCATATTCACATAGAAATGATGTTCACTTAAGTGTCCCATGTGCTGTTGAGAGAAGAAATTAAAAATGATCAGAAGAGAATAAATTTTAGCAGTTTGTACGGTTACAGAACTACCACTGAAACTTGGCTTTTGTCAGATTTTTAAAAAAAGCAAAAATGCCCAAACTTCAGCTTGAAAGGACTTTGATGCTGTGTCCTGGTACTGGGATGACTTGGATAAGCGTTCTTATCTCCTATTCATACATAAAGGTGGACGTAAATACACAGGGCGAATGGGCCATATGACCACTCTAATGCCCAGAGGAGCAGGTACGAATGCTTATGCAAGCCAGTTTTGAACTGTAGGAACATTAGGTAATATGCCTGGGGGAGTCTGTGAATAGACCATCAGCATCTTTTGATTACAATAACATGATGTTTAGTTCTCAGAAAGAACTGTTCCACATTGGCTGATATTTAGGAAGACGAGCTGATGTTACAAACCCTTAAGGAGGTTATGATCAAGCTGAAAGCCAAATATTTATTATGATGGATCAGTGCTAAGTTCTGCATCAAAATAAAACTTTTTTTTTTTTAATTTGATACGTGAGGCTTTAAAAGATGGTATCGAGTTTGCAAAGTTATTTCTAGCTGTGATAAGCACATGCAATATGAGCTCACTAATGGAAGAATGGTTCATTCAGTCAATGTCTCTGTAGCAGCTATCTTTGATGCTGTCTTGCTCAGGCTTTTTTCAACTGCATGAAGGTGCAGCCTAGTTTGTCGAATGTGGCCCTGTATGCTTAAATCTGACATGAATGTATGCAAATGACCATGATCAGCACACTAAGATGCACATTTATCCACTTGTGAAAGTCCTGTAGAATTAAGACAAAGAAGTACTGGACATAGAGACTATACTAAATTATGGTAATACTAGTATGTTACATGCTTCTTTCTTCTGTCCCTTGCATACATATGTTTTCAAGGTATTGAAGTTTGTTTTTAATCTGTAAAACAACGAAGAAAATTATTTGAAGCAAGCTGAAGAGCACAACTGATTTGAATCTAAAGGGATAATGTGCTTATGTTAATGAATGATGCAGTAAACACATATAATGAGAACAAACAAAAAAAATGATTCCTTTGAAAAACAGTTTTCAGTCAGCAGTGTTTGTTATTGGAACATTGCTTGAAATTGTACAAATGTGACTGCCCTGTACCTATTTAACAATAAGGGATGAATTTAATAAACATGTAAAAGCCTCTCATGTTTTTAAACATCAGAATTAATTTGATAGGTTATGTTATGTCACTGTTGTTTCCTTCTGTTTGAAATATCTTGAAGCTGTTTGGTTATTAATTGCTTTGCTGGATTATTTTAATTGGGAAACAATGTAGGTATGACTATGAATGTAATGGTGATGTAAAAAAAATATTAGCATAACAGGGCATTTTTATTTATATTTTTTGTGGAAAGTACATGGTTGAAAGCCTGTAGTATTAGCAAGAACATGTGCCATACTTTCATTTAAACAGTTTTTAAAGTGGGAAGTACACATCGTATGTGGGTGTCTGCTACATAAAACATTATCAAGAATGTATGGCATATGATATTTCGGTTTAAAGGATGTGTTACATTGGGAAGGTACAGGACTGACTTGCAGCTGCTAGTAAGAATGTGGGGCACAATGTCATCCACAATCTTTGCAAAGGTTTCTTTCTAGTGATGATGGTGTAATTTAGTTAATCCCATGATTTTCTTAAAGAAACCAGGTTTAACAAATGATTTTTTAACAAGTGGCAGACATGTTACTTCTGTTCCTGCACCCCCTCCTCCAAAATTTGGAGTACATGTTGCGTTCTAAGTTTGCTGTATGTGAAATACCTGAAATTAGAAAAGAAACCAATGTTTTCTGAACAGATTTAATGGATTTGTCTGTTTTCAGCAGTCTGTCTTTCGTTCTTGTGAACACAGAGATATTTTTACACATGAATGTTCGTTAATCAACAAAAATTACGTTTCTTTCACAAATCGTCCAGTTCTAACTGCATCTGCATCGTTCTTGTTGCAGGCTTGTGTACCGCATAGTTAGGCCGACTATTCAAGGGAAAGAATCACAAGAAAAGACCTTTGCGTTCATCAGTTGCCTCCCTTAACAGCGATAGCGTTATTGGCTTTGTTGCGAAGTTCTTTCTACTCTGCTTTCATTTATTACTCAGTTATTCAGAACATTGAAAGTGCATGCACAGAACCAGAAAAGGTCCACATAAAAACGTTTCAGCCTAAGTGAAATTTTTGAGCGTCTCTTCCTTTACTGACCGCGCTTATTTATAAAATATACTATCCAGTGTCCTTCATCAAGGCAGCCATCAAATGAGAAGAAGTGACATTTTTAAATAGACTTTAGGACCAGAATTTCGCAAACAAGATAGATCTCTAAGAAAAGTCGAAATACCGTCAGAAAACGCTTTAATTACATGATACAGCATTATGAAACATCTTCCGATGGAAGACAGTATCTCCTCACTTTCACGGACACATTCCCAACAATCACAAATAAACGCAATCTTTTTGCAGCGCGAATTTTACCAGTCCATATTACAACTGACTGCTAGCTTTTTACCCATGCGATGTCTAAAAAATTCATGAAATTTGACCAAACAGAAACAAAAGAATCATTGCCCTCGTCCATGCCATTTAATATTCTTCGAAATGACCACCAGCTGCATAGACGGACGGCATCACAGATGCATAATTCTGCGAGGTGTCGGATACAAGAAGCAATGTTTGTGGAGAGGCAGGAGTCAAGGGAGACTATCCTTTACGATTGGAATGGTATGGTGCTGGGTGCTGGTTAGCCTGAACGTGTCACCTTGTCCTTTCATAAAAGTATCTGGATAGGTTTCCATGGGCGATCTTATCGCCTGTCCGTACGTAACGATGCACGTAAAAAAGGAGCTGACTTCACGACCGCTTTTATGACCAGAGAGAGGCAGACGAGCGCTTATGCAACCGCATCCTGGAGCGTTCGCTTGTGTGAAGTTTAATGAAGCAGAGGCAGAGCGACCATACAGCCTAGGGGTGGCTGCGTGTCCCTCTAACCACAGAGAAAAGCAGAACAAAGGAAAGTTTAAAAAAATAAATGTACAGAAATCGGGAGATCAAAGTTTTCATTAACCGGCGCATCCTGTACCGTTTTTTGCTCATTGAGATACCCATCTACCAACCTTCACCCGAAAAATACCCCTCAAATAATCGACCAGCAAATCACCCACGTACCCCGAGAGTCCATTAAATAGGAAATTTGAAAAAAATCAAGTCACTGTCCTCTGGAAAAAAAAAACATCAATGGGGTTAAGAACATTGCTTTGGGCTGCATGAAGTCTCACAACTTCTGAAGGTAAAGGATTGGGCGGACCAGCACGTAGAGCTGTGTCTACACATTACAACTGGGCACCAGATTCACTTGTTCTTGACCAGCAAAATCGCACTTTTCAATCGAGGCTCTTGATGAGTTGTCTGAGCAGGAGCACGTGACCAGTCCACATGCAGACGTGACGTGGGCGAGTCACGTGATCCCTTTGTCAAGGTCGGTTGACTAGTCCTGGCGGGGCCTTTAGCTCCAGAAGAAGGTTGCGATGGCCTTCGCCCCATTTGTTTCGCCCTTGACCCATCTGCACGTGCAGAGCTCGGGTCGTTGCTCTGCACAACACTAGCAAGACGATCGAGTGTGGGCGTAGCTAGCAAGGTGCGTCTGGGGCACGCAGGCGACTGTCTTGACCCTTTCCCTGCTAACGGCCCACGTAGACTTTCAGACGCGCTTTCCCCTGAATGCCCACACTCGGACAAAGCAGCGGGACGTCTTTTCAGGTGCGAAGGAACCCAAAGACTAGGACAAGAACCAGACGAATGGGTCTGCAGGAGGTTTCCAGGTTTTGTAGAGCGAACGTGGTCATTACTGTAAGAACGAAGCAAGTCTGTTGCAGTGGCCAGAAAAGCTTGGCACGAGGTGGGTACGTCCAGTAAAGATGGCTGAAGCTGAGGAGGCTCGTTGCTAGGCAACGGCAGAAGTCCTGGTTTCGGCAGTGGAAGAAGTGCTGGCTTGCTGCTCCCGCTTGCGGGCATCTTCGTGGTGACTTTGTGTGTGCAACCATTTTCCCGAAGGCCCTGCCTCTTGTTTGTTCGGTTTGATTTTGTGACGGGGTCTTTCTTCAAGGGACGTGGGGGGTCGAGGCTGCATGTCAAGCGTCTTTTGTTTTGCTCATGGCCGGCATCTCCTGAGTGAAGACGTTTTCTGTGCAGACGATCTTCAGGCGACGAGGTCTCACGTTGTCCGGCACCCGAACGTTCAGACCCGGCATCACTGGCATCCTGCGCTGACACCTTTCTAAGTCTTTTGTTCATCATTCTGGCCTCCACTGGCGGTGAGCTGGACGTTCGATCTTTGCGAGCTGAGTCTTCCCTGTGTCTTTTCCTGAACTCTGTGGCTTCTGCCTTCGAGCCATCATATTTGTCCCGATGATTCGACCCTTGCCTACCGCGGCTATTCTCCCTTTTACCTATCTCTGACGTCAAAGCATTATGTCCTTCGCGAGTCCGTCTATTCTTAGGTGACCTGTTTCGCCGTTGACCTGTCAAAGAACAGGCTCGGGCAGTCGGTAGTTGTAGCGAAAAGCCTTTTAAGCGTTCTGGCCGATTTTCTGATGAAGGTACGGCAAGGGAGGTTGCTTCTTGTGTTCGTTCTCGAGAACCTGATGGCCGGGATGCTCTTCCACTTTGCCTTTCCCGAGCAGGCCAGGTGAGCGGACTTCTGTGCCTGGATCTTCCTTCCTGATAAGATGATCTACTTTCTTTATGGCGCCATTGCTTACCTGTTGACCTAAGGTCAAGCCCTTGACGCCACTTACATCTTGATGACGTAGATTCCTGCCTGTGACGCCATTTACATTCTGACGGCTCAGATGTGTGCCGGGACTGATAAGGGCAAACACGTCCCTCTTGTGACGCTCGTGATGTTTTCCTGGTACGGCAGGACAATGTTGAAAACTCCGGCACATTCTTCTCGCGTCCATCTTTTAGGTGGCTTTTTTCGTTCTCTTGTTTTTTGGGGGCGTTTTGATATGTAGTTTTGCTGCTGCATGTTCTTTCATGGCTGGACAATCCTCGAGTTTGGCGCACACGGCTTTTGTTACCACCCTGTCTCTCAGCATTTGCTGGGCTGCGTAATGCATGAACGCAGGAGCGGGTATGACTGTCGGAGCTTGTGGATGGGCACTCGGGGTTCAGGATAGCCTTTTGTCTTGGAAAATAGTTCCCTGAATTTTGTTTTCTTTCAGAGCCGTTACTAGGCAGTCTCGTTCTGGTCCCTTCCTCACGAGCTGGAACCTTGTTTCGACGATCGCCGATGCAGTCTTCGCGTTCTTTGTGTTTGGTAGCACGTGGTGAACGTCGTGGGGAAAATCTCCTCCTAGACTCTGACCTGCCTTTCCCATCGGTCGCCAAGAACTCTGCTTGTGCACAAGTCCCTACGTGCTCGGATTTATCGACCATCTTCTTGCCCTTGCCGTCTCGGCCAGATACAGGACTCGCGTCACCAGCAATCATTTCAGTGTCTTTGTTCCCTGTTTCTTGGTTGTCAGGGACACTGCTGCTGTGTAGCAGGTTAATTCTGGAAATTTTGCTGGATGCCTTACCACGCTTATCACCAGCGTCATTCATTGGCTTCTTGTGTGCTTGTATCTCAGTATCATTCTGGCCGACAGTTTCTCCAGGGTCCAATCTGACGTCGTTTGACATTTCCATCCTGTCTTTCCTCTCCGTCAACCGTTCTTCATTTTGGGGCAACTTTGTTCCTTCTACCTGTAGCCGTTCTTTCCCCTTCAGACACTCCGTGTTGTCAGATGTAGCCGTGGTTACCAACAGGGATGCAGTGAACACTAGTCCCGACGTCTGAGCATCACTTTGACTAGCTTCCTCATGGTCTACAGCTTCTTTATGTTCCCTGTCGCTGACGAGGTTGTCTGGTTGGGACCGTAATGAAGTGTCCACGTCCTGGAAATCTCCGTTCCCTGTAGACACAGTGCTCACTTTGTCTAAAGCGGAGCCTGGGCTGCTGCTACAATGCTGTGGGTTGCGGTTGTCTTCACTAACTTTCAAAAAACCAGCTGAACATTTTGATCGATTTGCTGACGAAGGTGACGCGACTGGGCAACCCCAGGTGCTCGTCCGGACACTCCGCGAAGAGCTCGGCCGACTTTTCTCGGCCGGGAAATCTGCAGAAGGAAAATCCTTTGTCACCGAAACGTCATGATGAGAAGATGGCGATTCAACCCTTGCGTTTTCCTTCTCTGCTTCAGAGTCTGAGAGAGCCCTCGCGGTCTGTCCGTCGCCAGCAGCTGCAGATGGCACATTTTCTTGATTATTCAGCAGAGACTCTGACTGGCATGACTGTGTTTTGCAAAGATAATCTCTTTTTTCGTCCTCTGCTTGAGGTTCTTGGGA
This sequence comes from Lanistes nyassanus, assembly GCA_004794575.1. NCBI lineage: Eukaryota > Metazoa > Mollusca > Gastropoda > Architaenioglossa > Ampullariidae > Lanistes > Lanistes nyassanus. Next base: position 31,933 of record SMGT01013763.1, on the reverse strand, counting down.
TGCAACCCATGAAAGGGACAACCGGCCTGCTGCATGTTCGCTGGCCTGGCGCACTGGCTCTTGCTCCCTTGAATACAAAAGAAAAATCGCATTAGATAGATATTGTATAGGCAGTCTTGTTAATGGTACAGCACAACTGAAGATAAATTTATCATTAAACTTAATAAATTACTTGAACTTGACCTTGGTTGGTTAGTGAAGTATTAGTCCAACACAGAAGTCCCTAGCTGACTCGCTTGAAGCCAACATGTTCTCAGTAGGTTTTTAAAATGTGGCTTGACATGTAAGGACTTGAAGGTGGAATAGGACACCTTACGTGGCGCGTGGTTTATGTGTAGACCGAATATGCCTGGAGACAGCTGTGAGGGCGTAGAGATGATCTATAGTTCTACAAGCGATATGACAGCTGCCTAACACATTCATGGTGTACAATATTGAAGTTATAGACCAGACACTTGTTGACGCGTTTCACCTAGATTTCTGAAGATTATGAAGGTCTGTCAGGATCTCTTGAGGCTGCTGAGCAGAAGAAGAGATCCTCAACGACGACGATGATGAAAACAACGATGACGACGATTCCCACGACCTTGACTTTCGCCGTCGTCCCAACCGGCGTCGGTTTTTGTTCCGCTGCAACGACTTCCTGTCCTCTTCCTGATTGGGTAGCGATTTCCAGGACCCGGATGACGCCGAGCGGGACTTGTTTCGTCGACGGGTCTCATGAGATGACGTTGACGACGATGATGATGACGATGATGATGACGAAGCCGACATGCAGTGGTGACAGTGCGGACAACGGTTGGGGCGCCTCCTGTGCTTCTTTCGGACAGCAGATGACGAAACTCGCGAAGGCGCAGCTGACGATGAGCTGTGCTCACTGCGATGAGACCTGTCATCGGAAGAACTTGCCGACGAACTTCCAGAGCGGCGAGGCCGACTTCGCCGATGAGCTTTATGGTGTCGTCTTTTGTCATCCTGCGAGCGCCTGGTGCGTGAAAATTGGATAATAAATAATATAAACACGTAAATAAATAATATTTTTCTTATTATTGTTTTCTATGTATTTATCACTACATTGTCTACAATTTTTGTAATATAAGGCCTGCCTTATTGGTTTTGACTACTGCTAGGTGTCCACAAGTATAAGCGTTAGCTTCTATTTAGCCTGTCATTCTGTCGCGTGTACCATTCATGGAAGGGCAATAAACAGATGTTTTTAAAGAAAAGAAGAAAATATACATTTGACGATCTTTTCTGTCAATATTGTACTAAAACTACAGTTTTACAATCCACTGCAGAAGAATTACTGCGAGTGAACTGACAGGTAGATCTATAATATCGTCAGAGTTATCCCCCTTAAAACCACATAAAGCACCATGTAAACGCGCAGAACAACTGGAGCCAATCAAATGACGAGCTCTATTTAGGATGTGTAACAAGAGGAGCCAATCAAATGGCGAGCTATATTTCGAAGGTCTTTCCAGGGGCGGGGGGAAGGGAGGGAGAGGGGGATGTTCCGAGAGGAGGGGGATTTAGGGGAAGGGGAAGGGGTGGGGTTAGGGTGGGGGGTAGGAGTAGGGGATAGGTGGGGGTTGGGGGAGGGGTGGGGTGGGGTATAGGCAGTAAAGATCTTCCAGGAAACTGCAAGGTTTTCAGTGGTGACCCTACGAGATTAGCATATTTTACGTGATACTGTATTTTGATTGGCTCCAGTTATTCTGCGCGTTTTCATGCTCAAAGAACTTACAGGTAGATCTATAATATCAGCAGAGTTAGCCCCCTTAAAAACCACATAAAGATGTAAAATATATGGCTGATTGATTGGCTGATTTTTATTGCTCAGCATCCCGTCGCAAACAAGGTGCATGTCAGGACGGATATAACTAGTTGAGAAAGACTGAAATAAGACTCAAAGCCGAGAACACGATGTCCTTGCAGATTTTTCCTGTACGGGAGTTGTCTAAACAAAGTGGTAGCGGGATTAAACTCTTCTCAGGAGTTTTGCTTACTGGACGCTTCTTCAAATGAGGTGGACAAACACCCAAGCAGGCCATCATCGCATTCCACATAACCAGCAACGCTAGTAGCACTGACAACAAGCTTCAGTGCTGCAGCTACCCTCATTTCTCCCTTCCCTTGTTGGCAGTTTCGCTGTTATTGCTACACCCTGCCACCAGCTGTTTAAGTGCATCACAACACATGCTTCTTGGCAGAGAATCTGTTCCTGCCCATCCACTCGACATCTCGATCTTCCCAGTTTGTAGTCAAACGTTAAAAAAAAACACTCGACTTGGAGGTACGACGAGAAAAGAACAGTCTCTGGCTGTAGATACAGGGCATGCATGGAAAGTGGAACGAAGGAGGAAAAAAGGAATGGGGTGGGGATGGGGTGGGGAGTATGAACTATGAGCTGACAGAAGGGACGACAAGTGGTGATGTGTGTGGGAACTGAACAAAATCTAGCCTTTACGTGTTTGCATGCGTAAGCGCGAATGCTTGTGAATCTTGATAAACGCACCAAGATTTCACTTTGCCAACACAACGCGAGAAAAACTGCCTGGCTTGGAAAGCAGACAAAAGTTTCGTTCGGAAAACATATTTCATGGAAATTAGCTTTGGTACGTCCTTTGATCGTCAGCTACTCGAGATTCGAATGTTATCGCACTGCATTCGCTGCTCTTCAGCATCGCACTCTTCAGTCTGTAAACTCGAGGGCTTGCGTAACAGCTTGAGAAGGAGTGCCATGCGTTTTGATTACAACAGCCACCAGGGGACCGCCCGCACTGTGAAACGCGCGTGCTCGGGTTCTTATCAGCGCGAGCGAAATGAAATGCACAGCAGGAGAGTACCGAGGCAAATAGAGTAGAAACTAGCCTGGTGGGTGGCTAATGGGGCTAATTCGGCCTCCGTGTTTGTAATCCCTTGCACTGGCTTAGTATCAATAATAAAAACGAAGACAGCATCTCAAAGGGCAAAGGCGACGAAACGACAATAATGAGGGATGAGGACGAGGAACGGGCGTGGCAAGGGGATGTCAATAACGTGATGGGAGTGAGAGGGCGAGACACAAGAACGAGGAGGAGGTGTTGTTAGTATTGTTGATGAAGACGAAAATGACAATAGCCGAGACGACGTGATAACATTCTCGTATTCTTATTTCTAGTGATCTGACCCTTAGTCGAGTAGTGATTCTGCAAACTTTGCTCAGTTAATTGCAGTAACACATACTTAGATAAAAGAATGGATTACGAGAACGTGATTTTTTTCAATTGTAACGAGAAAAAAAATAAAGTTTTAAATCCCACAAACAGAAGGATAAAAGAAGGAAGAGAAAAAATTCTGTCACCGTTATAGTTTTGTAAGGTCGTAAAATTTTAGCTGTGCAAATATAGAGAAGAGGCAGAGAGGGACAAACACAAGCAATGCTCTATGTCAGCACAAACTGTAAAAAGGAACTCCGTGTGAAGGCAAACAGTAAAAGGAACACTCTGTGTGAAGGCAAACTGTGAAAGGAAAAGCAGTACAATAAGCTGTAAATTAGCATGTCGCTTATACCTTGCAAGTCGCGTCAGGGGTCGCGAGTGTCGTGAGACGATGGTTTGAGCTGAGAACAACACATCCCCAAACTGAAGCAAGTTATACGTAATTTGTAGGCGTAAAAAATTCACAAAGCACACTATAATCTAGTCAATTCTTAAGTAGACAACATACTCTCAATTTAGTGCACTAACGAAAATTGCACATTGTAATCTGAGTTAACAAGCACAAAAAACGTCTCAGTTTAGCTGCTTGGGCGAGAAAATGATGAGTTTCATAAGTGTAAAGTGCAATCTGGGTTACAGCTACTGAGGAACTGTGAGTGGAAAGTATTCCCAGCTCGCCATGCAGCCTCGTTTAACAAATCAAAGGGTCAGTTTCAGTTAGTATTAGTTTGATTCGTTCGCAGAGCAGCTTGTTATTCCCCAAAAACTGATGCAGGTGAAGCGTGATTGGTTTGTCCGTAATCTACAGTAGATGACTGCCGAAAAGTGCGTTTTGTTATCTGAGTTAACTAGCAAGTAAATCAATAAAGACAAAATTACTATATTTTTCAGTTTAAACGCCCCCCACCTCCCCAAATTACTGAATGAGATTTTTGAGTACAGCAAAATCCCTGCAGATCGCTCATTGGAGAGGGATTAACGAGCAAGAAAAGCAAACTAGAAATAAAGATCTCCCCAACTGACCCAAAAATATTCATTTGGCCATAGATGAAACGCGTTTATTCGAGCTGATTGTGCATGAACGCGATAGCTCTGGCCAGGCAGCACTTTTAATTTCACAGTCTCATCCAGTAGAAATCCAACAATTTGGAAAGAAAATGAACAACAATACCAGGAGCCAAAAAATCAGATACAATAAGCGAGAAGATTGGTGCATATGCACCTAAATGACTCCAACGCCAGAGATGAGAGTGCAGGCATACCGATGACAAGTCGACGTGCACTGTTTCACTGAGTACGTTTCATCTCAGCGTTGAAAAGGGCGGGGAGGGGGGGAATGATTTTCTGTCTGTCTTAACGCTTGTCAAATTTACTGGGCGTACGTATATAGCAACAAAAATTTCATCAGTACACAAGAAATGATATATACATATATATACTGTTCCGATGTGTAATGTGTTACCGATTGCGTAACGTTTTCAGGACAGAAAAAACTAATTGAAGTGGCTGTTTGTTTTCCTCCTTATTACTTTCTTGACGAATAGAATGAGAGAAATATTGCATCACTGTTTTGTGGAGAGGGCAAATAAATTTTTTTTCTTTGGACAACAAAAAGACAAGGAGGCTACGTGCGTGTTAAATCATAGCTTTTGCAGAAACGAGACTGAAAGTTTTACGTGAAAGCTAGTTTGAGAGGAAACGAAAAAATCATATCACTGTTTTCGTGAAGAAGGGAAAGAAATATGATACTGCTTGTGTGTACAAGAAAGAAAACAAATTTTGCATCATTCTTTGTGTAAAGAAAGGGCTGGTGTCGTGATCATATTCTTCGTGGGTATTTCGCTACCGACGAAAATGCTCTAATGCGAAAAGTTTCATAAAATTTTAATAACTGACGTAAATCTTCAACTTGCGTTTACATACAAGCCAGTTTGACATCTACTTCTTTACTTTAAAAGTTCGGGGAAAGCCATTCTTATGAAATTTCTGCACTTTGTGAACGATTACTAGTTGTAGAAGCATTTTTACTGAAATACCTTGGCATGGACAGGGACCTGGCACTAGACGCTGACCCGCTGGCTGTCGGCCGTGACCTCGAGCTCACACGGGAAGAAGTAGACTGCGATCGTGAGCTTGACCTCGAAGCTGCTCGTGTCGGTGTTCTTGACCTCGATGTGGATCTTCCATAGATCTGTGACAGTGGCAGTGACCTCGACCTTGACCTTGACCTGGAGCTCGACCGTGAGCGAGACCTTGTTCTCGACCTCGACCGGGACTGCGACGTCGATCTGTCGGATTCTGTGGTGTCCTCGTCGCTGAGTCCGACTGCCTTCCGTCTGGATCTGTCTTTGAATAGTCTGGCGTGCTGCACTTTGATGGTTTTCCCTTTGTAGATGCTGACACAAACGAGAAAAAGGCTCATCTGTACATTTCGTGCCTTAGGCGATTGGGAGGGATGGGGAACAGTAGTGACTTTCCTAAATCCTGCGACTGACAGCAGGTGGGCGGAACTTGAGGCAATGCCAATGGTCGCCACGGAGTGCAAACCAGGAACGTGCGCAGCAAACTGTCCATCGTATCGCATCTCTTAACCAACCGAACCTTCCGTCAACCTGATGTGACCCGCTCTACGTACTCGGAGCATACACTTACTCGCGCACACGTTCACAGTGCCAATAAGCTGGCCCCGTATGTATGCAAACTGTTCTAAATTTAGTCCCGAATAGGGTTTTTTTTCTGTCTCTGAAAACGCTGTTTCGATGAACTTGGAATAAGCTATTCGCTCCTGGGTCGACCGAAAAACGAGGGGAAAAGCTATTGGGGTTTCGTGCCAGGGAAATTCAAGGAACCTATTTTTTCATGGCAGCTATTCTGGGATAAGTAAGCTATTTGGGTTTCTTTCATAGAAGGCCTAGAAAACTAGAAAGTTGCAATGACACTACTAATTGACCAACTGCAAATTCAGAAAATCTGTTTTGACGTTTTACAAGATGGAAAACTGGAGACGCACGAGGGCGCAGTGTCAGTCGGTTACTTACATAAGGCGTCTACAAAAAATGAATAACGCCTTTAGTCCCGAGGTTTTGAAAAATCCTCACTAAACTTTATTTTTCGCAATAAAAGGGATGGAGTGATTTGTTTTCTAGGTATGCAGATTATTTTTGTTCCAATTAAATGCTGCCTCTGCTGACCTTTCAATTTCTCGCACTCGCTACTAGAACAGTCGAGTGTCAATGAGGAAGTCTGGAGAGGGTAGAGGTCACAGGGTCAGGTAACCTCAGAGACATCGCCAGCTTACGCCGCCCTCGTTAGACTGAGAAGGAGTCGCGTTCCTAGCGGAAACCGGAAGTACCTTGACCACGGTGCTGGCCGACGTCTGGTCGAAGCCATCAGTGTGTTTTCCACACGAGAGTGCAGCGATTTTTCAAACGAGAGTCTGTGCACGTTTGGGAGTTGAATCAGGCAGAGTGATGGGGAGGGGGGGGAGTGTTTGGCGGAGGGAATTTAAGGACGATGGCAGAAAAAAACTTGTCCAAATCTGGCGGAAGACACAAGCTCTTGAAGTTAGTTTGTGTAGTTGCTTCTTCTTACCTGCTGTTTGGGAAAGAAATCTGATGTTGCTTCTCGCATCTGTGATTTGTCTCTCCCTCTTCGCAACCCCTCAACCCCCCCCCCCCCCCCCCCC
>SMGT01013763.1:0-25025 GCA_004794575.1 Lanistes nyassanus | reverse complement strand
CCCCCGACCCCACACCCCAAAGAAAACGGTTAACCATCAAACTTTTTTTCACCAAGGTTACATGCACCGTAAAAGTTAGTTCCTCCGCTACAAGTATTTCGCATCACTCATTTTCCTGTCAGAATAGTCTGCACTTATAGTAGATCGCTCAACACAGCGCCTGTTCTCTTACAGCAATGAGCCGTGTGAATTTTTTAAAGTTATTTTTTATGTCAAAGAACTCTCGATAATTAAGTTTTAAAAAATTACTTCTTAATTGTCATTCCAGACGCACATGTGGCACAGTTACCCATCCTGGTAGGAAGCAAGTGGTGTTTTCGCAAAGCGATTTCATCCACAAAAAGCTGTTTAAAAAAGGAAAAGAAAAAGGATCTGTAGTGCCTGTACGTACTTTAGTTCCCTTTAAAGTTTTTTTTCTAAGATTTTCTCTTTTTTAACGGGTGTTGGGTTTTGCTGGTGAATGATCGGAGGCATGCGGTAACATCGTATGACGTCACAATTTGCACTGGGGTCCTGGTGGGGTTGCGAGGGGTCACGAGCGGTACTGGGCGTGTTGCACGAGATCACAGCGACCTTCTCCGAGCAGAGAAATATGACGAATATGACGTACGTCAGCTGTTTTCACTCCTTTCTTTTTTCTTCACTCTGTTCCTCCACTCACCCTCCCAGCAAAGCATGCATGGCCCATTCGTCAAAGAGCTGCTTGGGAATTCATATCTCCTTTCGCGTACCCAGAAGTTTTTGTCTCTCCTTTCTGATACCCAACAGACTCACAGCCTCTGCTGGGTTCAATAAGGATTCACATCTGCCTAGAGTTATCCTAGCTTGCCTTCGCCTTTTTGAAATCGTTGGTCAGTATTGATGCTTGCCCACATTCTTGAGCTCTATGTCACGCAGTGAGTACAGATCGATAACTCACCTGTTGTTTTTCGCCAGCACTGCCTGTTCAGCATCATTGGCGTTCTTGAAGACCACAAAGCCAAAGCCCGGGGGGTTACTGCAAAGAACGAAATGAAATGAAAACAATACTCGACGAAAGCCAAAGCTGCTTTTTAACCTCCGAAATCATCTGCCATATCTTTATCACATCGTTTTTATCACTTTCTGCAACCCTTCAGACACTATACCCTGTCTTTTGGGCGGTAAACTTTTAAAAGAAACGCCCACAAAAAATATGAACAGTTTTTCAGTTTTTTTTTACCTTTTCCTCGTCTCTCTTCTCCTTTACTCTGAGTCCTCAGTTTTTATTCTTACTTTTTTTTTCCATTCAGTTTTTTTCTTTATACCGCCGCCTCTCTAAGTCCCCCTCCTCCCCCTTCCCCCTCCCCCTTCCCCCTCCCCCTCATTTTCCATCTGCTGGAGCTGTTTAAACAAATTGTGGAGGTGTGTATGTGTGTGTGTGTGTGTGGGGGGGGGGGTAAACCAGTGGGTTTCCCATCAGCTTTCATTTCTCTCACAAACCGACGTGCGGGATCTCGGAGTTCCGGCTGCTCGCTCGACACGCTGTTTCAGCTCATGCACCAGTGTCCTCACTGGGTCACAACGACCTTGTTCTCCCCGCTAGACGACCTGCAGACCACCCCCACTCTCCCCCCACCCCACACCAACACCTTTTTTTTTCCATTGTTCGTCGCCCTAGCCTGAACTAGCACTAGCATGCCAGAGACCTGTCTCGCCGTTTTGGTGGCAGATTAACAGCCGAAGCGCATTCTCCACGAAGATTGCTTTTTAATACGTCCCCTACTCGAGCTTTGACTTCATGAGAACGCTGGCAACGAAACACTAACAGTCTGCTGTAGACAGTCAGCTGCCGTTATCGCCGTGATCATCGCCATGTTCGTTGGCGTCGTCTTCGTCGGTATTGCTGTTATCACTAAAGCCTTGATGGGAAGTTCTGTCCTCTTCATGAGATTAGGGTGAAACCTGTCAGGTGAAAGTCATGCCGGGGGGGGGGGGAAAGGGGCATTGTAACAATGGAATTAAGGTATGACTCAGCGCAGGTAATTGTATTAATTGCAGGTAACTGGTTTCTCCTTGTCCGGAAGGACTAAGCAAAAGGCTATTTTTCTGTAACATCATTCCAATCTTTATAAAGCTATTTCTTTTAAGCACGAATTAAATTTAATAAAACACTTGTTGGATTTTAAAATAAAGGACTGCTTTCGCAACCTTCTGTCAACTCGCACGCAAGCACGCGCAGTGAGGGGTATGCAAAAAAGTCACAAGAACATCGCAGGAGTGGAAACCAAATGGGCAAGGAAGCCAAACTGCGACTAGGTTTTGCTGACTTATCTCAAAGCTCGACCTCGCACGCAAGATGTCTCTAACTGCAGCATGAAGGAAAAAGGCCCTAGATATTTGCCCTCGGGTGTCTGTACTTAACGTATGAGGACGTAATACAATTCACTGCCCACCCAGATGTCCACAGCTGGTCATGGAGGCGAACATAATATATATGGGAAGTCAAATGTCTACAGGATTCGGTGAAGACCGAAAATAAGTAAGTACGTATCTAGATGTCCTCAGTCCACGAATACCGAACAGGATTACCGGGCCAGCCAGATATCCTCAGTCCACGAATAAAGAACAGGATTACCGGGCCAGCCAGATGTCCACAGTTTGTCCACGAATACTGAACAGGATTACCGGGCCAGCCAGATGTCCACAGTTTGTCCACGAATACTGAACAGGATTACCGGGCCAGCCAGATGTCCTCAGTCCACGAATACTGAACAGGACTACCGGGCAAGCCAGATGTCCACAGCTTGTCCACGAAGACTGAATATAAGTATCTGACCAACGAGAGGTCCAGAGATAGTCCACCCGGTCCATGAGAGGTCCACAGTCAGTCCATAAATACAGAATATAATTACCAGGCCAGCCAGATGTCCACAATGGGTCCGTGGGGACGGAAGAGATCAGCCAGGTTGTCGTGCGAGGTCTGGGAGCTCAGGTTGCCCACATAGATGCGGTAACCTCTCCGGTCCGGGTCGTACCGTGCCATCCCTCGCTCAGAAATCTGCTGGCGAGAAACGGAAAACCGTCGGTACACATCGGTAGACATGAATAAGAACGGATTTCAACAGACATCGATACTGACACCTATCATTAGACATACCATACGGCTAGACATCAATAGACATTGATAGACCATATAGGCATCCATTGACACACTGAGAGCTTTAGGTAGGCATCGACAGACAGAAAGACATTAACAGACAACACTCAAAACATTGTTCATATGAGCACAGACGAAACACGCGTATAATCTTGCATGAACAATTGTGTCCGTGTATTGTGCAAAGAGAAATCATATGTATGTCATTCTCTCTTAAACGCCAAAACGCTTGCATATGCATAAACTATGAGAGTCTTCCCTTCTCTGCTCAAACGCAGATTTTCAGACATTGATCAAACTGAGAACTGCCTGGAACGATACTTAATGTAAGACTACCGTTATTGTGTAAATCTATAGCTTCAGTCCTTAGCATTGCTGTTGTCATTACTGTTGTTATTGGTGCTGAATATTAAGTGCATATCGACAGCTTCTACTCTCTTCTCATTCACAGATAGCAAGACCCCTAAATGCCTACAACTATCTGTCTCTGTTATCTTCACTCCTGTAGCTTGTGATCACCTGTGATCAAAAAAGCATCCTGAGACAAATTTCTGGTCTGCTAAACGTTGATAACATAATAGGGGAAATAAAGTGAGTAAAAGAAAGTTTCTATGCAAAGGATGAACACATAACAAAAGCAGTTGTAAACACAAACCTAACAAAATCAAACTCCCTTTCTCCATTTAAACAAAAAGTTCATTAAGACAAACACCGAAACGTAACAGATATGAAAACAGACCCACAAGACAAACGCAAACACAAATACAAATCAAATTCCAGTATATGCACGAAAAAGGCCACATCTTCTAAAATGGTCGAAGAAAACTGCAATAGCACGTTGTATTATTACCGTATCTCCGGAGGCGAACGTTGGCGCAGTTAAGTTACTGAGTACATTTCAACCTCCAAAGGGCTCGAACTTAGATTCCTCACCAGAATCGAAGTATAGACAAGTACGGCCCCCAGAAACACAGTAATCTTATATCACGACACTGAATACTGTCTGTATTTACTATTTGCTCTTATAGGGGGTGGGTTGCAAAACAGTATAAAAACAGGTGATAAGAAGTCCGAGACAGCGACGAGTTTTCCCGCATCCCGATCCTTTCATAAAATCTTTCCGACATTCTTACACTTGTAGTCCATGTCCCATACGCACGTGCGGCATTTAGCTCCTGACAGCGGTACGCTTCGGGCATTAATGTCTCGTTTTTGGTGCGTGTACCGCCAGAGGTACCTTTATTTTATTTTTTTTAAATATTACACTGCGCAGGCTGGAACGTCAGTTTAACGTCCTTCCTAACTAGCTTCCGGCGGTTTATGACCTTCTTCAGAGGCTGGAGATTCGTAGGCGACCATTTGGCAACAGTCATGCATAACCCTTTTTCTTTCAAGCAATTACTCTGTCGCTGTTTCACCTCCCCTCACTCCCCACGAAGCAAGGCAAGGCTATAGCTGCTTGTGGTGTGTGTGTGTGTGTACTTGCGTGCGCGTGCGTGTGACGGGAGGTGTTTCTGTTTGTGAAGTGTGTGCGCGCGTGCGCGGTTTGTAGGTGGGTGTGCGGGTGTGTGTGGACGTGTGTGTGTGCTTGGGGCATTAGTCAATGACCAGCCAGCTGTCGCGAAACTGAAAATAGGAAAGGTTGGATTAGATTGGTTGGATTCAATTGGTTGGATTAGATTGGTTGGATTCAATTGGTTGGATTAGATTGGTTGGATTCAATTGGTTGGATTAGATTTACGGGTCGTGCTTGTGTTGGCTTGTGTCGAATACCCACTGCTGCTGTGGTAAGACGGCTTGCAGCGAGGCCTTTCTGTCAAACATCTGGACACATTATTCACACTCAGGTCATACTGATTAGTGTTCACACTCGGATCATTTTGAATACACTTTCCACAAACACTAAAGTTCACATTCAGGTCATTTTGAATAAATTGTCCACACAGTCAGGTCGGACTGCATTATTTTCAACATCCAGATCATACTGAATACACTGTTCAGGCTCACGTCATACTGGATATGTTACTGAAACTCGGGTTAAGTTTTACTGGATACACTGTTCATACTCGACAGCTGGAGAGGTGCATATGTCTAATACACAAGACGTCCCCAAAACGATTTTGCTCAGTAATGTTTGTCATGTCCCACAGCACTAAATGCATCCGTGATACAGACGAAGCAAATGTGTGTACAGAAACCTTGTCTTGCAAGACTTCAATGCCGACATCTAAGACGAAAAAGAAAATGGGATGTGAAACAAAAGGAGAGAAGGAAGTAAGGGGAGAAAGAAAGAGGGAAAGAAAGACAAAAAATTGGTTGGTTGGTTGGTTGGTTGGTTGGTTGGTTGGTTGGTTGGTTGGTTGGTTGGTTGGTTGGTTGGTTGGTTGGTTGGTTGGTTGGAAACCTGTGGGCAGCCATATTTCTGAGCAGAGTGTAGAAGGCTGATGAGGCTGATATGTGATTCAGGAAGAAGAGGAAATGAAATACCTATTCAAGCGAGCGGCACAAACGTCACCATTGACAGCAAGATCAATCGAAATGCATGTAACCATATAAGGCGAAAACAGACAGTCACGGATAATCTAAGTAATAGGGCTTGTCACACTGTACCTGATGATCCTGCGAGTAAACAGGTTTTAGACGTCCACGGAAAACTGAAAGGAGCGAACGCTGTTCTCTGTGTCGTTTGACACTTCCGTCCGGCAAAACATGCGCTCGTTTGAATAATGTAACTGAGATCAACGGTTCTGTTGTATTCCCGTGCTATGGATCGGAGCGTGACGGTTAGTTGTATCTAGCTTTTTTGACAGAACGTTCACGAACGTTAAGTTATTCACCTGGAGAACATGGGGTCATCTGCTTTAAGGTCAACGGCAGGTTCTCGAACTCCCGCTACCGATCTCTCCTCCCTCATCACAAGTACAGAAAAAAGTCGCTGGAGACTGTGAGCACTGAAATTAATTAATAGGAAAGATCATGTATGAAAAGGCAGAAAGGAACAAGAGAGAGATTAAAAATAGTATGTATGAGTATGGGCGTGTGCGTGTGCGTGTGCGTATGTGTGTGTGTGTGCGCGCGCGCGATTAATCAGATCTGTTCATTTAGACCCTTAGTTGGTAGGAATGTCTAGCAAGACAGATTGTAATCAGTCTCTCTGTCTTCCAGAAAGCAGAAAAAGTGTTATTCTGATAATCGCTCGCGGTCCGCCGTGTGTACACAGTTTTCCTGACAAAGCATTCCGACGGTGTGTCCCATCACCGAGTGAAGTTCCCACTAAAAGTCGAGCTCGCTGCAGCACACGTGTGCAGTTTGAGGCACATGCTTGTGTTCCTCCAGCAGCTGACCCGCAGCGCTTGCAGGCGCGATCAGATTGACAAAGCACTCGGCTGCTACTGATAAATATTTTGCCAAGGGCGTGGCTCGTATCAGAAAGCGACCTCTTTGTCTACACGAGTTAAACAGGAGAAGACACATCCCCTCCCCCCCCCTCCCACACACACAACTCCGAAACTTTCTGCAAAATGTTTCCGCAAGAACGAATGTCACGCACACACACACACACAGACACGCGCACGCATGCAGAGAGAGAGAGAGAGAGAGGAGGGGAGGGAGAGAGAAATGTTAAACAAAAAACATCCCCCCCAAAAAAAAAAATCCTCGCTTGCATCACCCTCACCCTCACCCTCACCCCACCCTCTGCAAGCTTCGTTTTTTGTGGCAAGGTGAAGGGCGAACTACCCAGGCTGAACAGTGCACCACACAGTGCAGAGGTCGCCATGTCAGAACTGCTGCAACTTCCAGCGCCTGTTACCCCACTGCTCTGCAAGAAAAGCGTTTCTGCAGACCTGACCACGCCCTCATGCTGCAGCCACAGCCTGCATGCATCCCATGCCGCCTTAATTGGCTTTATTTATGATTTTGGTCTGCCTACTGCCTCTGAAGGTTTTATTGCTGATACCGCCGTTCGCATGAATGTAGTCCTCATTCTTGTTATCAGAGGACGAGAAGCCAGAGCCCCCGACAGCCCGAGGTTGACGTTCGAAGCAGCTTCGAGTTTCCTTCGGAGGCATTTTAAGACGAAATATGCCTAGACAAAGTATATGGCCAACATAAACGGAAACATATAAAGATTTTAACAGCACAAGGTTTATGCAGCAACCCATGCCTGCACACATTTGTATTCGTCTCCCTCGCCCATCACCGCCCTTCTCGTCATATTTTAGATTTGATGTTTTTTCTCATTACATTATTCCACGCTGACTAAAAATTAGGCAGCAGACTGATTTTAACCTCAGTTTCGATTACACACAATTTTGAATCGAAATAGCGAATAATATAGTGTATTTATATTTTGTTTAAATTTAATTTGCACATGTACTATCGTGCTTGGCATATTCACTTGTGCCCCAAAGATCACGAGACGCCTTCTGGTTAAACATCTATGCCCACTTTTACTGACAGTAGCTGAAGATCAACTTTTTCGGCAAATGCTGTCACTTCTCCGCATGTTGTTGTGCTATTGAGTAATATACCCGCTTTTACACCTGCAGTTAACACGGGCAGTCCTACCAAACTGTCGCTTGTTTGCCTTTGTTTCGGCGAGATGACAGACGGGCGAAATGAGTAGTGTTCCGACAGACGGCAGGCTTGAAACCCTGCGAAAGGTAAATCTCAACTGATAATGACAAAGACTCTTTCCCGACAACACCGAAGTCCTCCTTTTTCTCATTTTGGGCTTCCTGATCAACAGAAGACTCTTTTCATTCGACCGAGAATAGAAAATTCAGAATGCTCACAGTATCGGGTTAAAATTGTCTCTACAAGCATTATTCATTAGTCCATCGTAACAACATAAAAAAGTAAACAAAAACATCAATAAGAATAATAAGCTCACGTTGACGTAAAACAAAACCAACATTATGTGGGCATCATAACAGCTTATCTTCTATCCAGGACCATGCAAAGCAGGGGATCAATCCCTGTGACGTCACTTCAAACACGTTTTCATTGTTCACATTCTAGTACAATGACGGCATGCAAATCCCCCCTCCCTCTTTGTGTGCTTGCGTACGCGAAGAATATCAAGTTTTAGCGATAAATCCCACTTCAGGGTTACGGGTATTTTTAAAACAATATTTCAAACGCTACTTTTTATTTGTGTTTGATACTAAATCATCTTGTGTCATGTGTATCGATCGTCTTAACTGCGAGCACCCCTGGCCTGAGGAATACAGAAGAAAGGGAACGCTTTCTGCTGGGGAAGGAGGGAAGCCAGAATAAATGACATACCCACCCAAACATGTTGATGTATAGTCAAAGCACAGCTGACAGTCCCACAGACAATTAAAGAACAATGAAATGACATACCCACCCAAACATGTCGATGTCTAGTCACAGCACAGCTGACAGTCCCACAGACAGCTAAAGAACAATGAAATGACATACCCACCCAAACATGTTGATGTATAGTCACAGCACAGCTGACAGTCTCACAGATTTCAGGCTAGAATTGTATCCTCTTGCCTCCACCATGTCAGTATGTAAGTCGGTCTGCATAGATACAGCACGTGTAATTATCGATTTCTTCAATCCCCTGTCTGTTGCTCTGGAGCGATTTTTTGTGTCCTGTCTTCAGGAGACCTGTTTGCATTGAACTCTCATCCCCAGCTTTAATTTGGTACCATCATTCTCCACTTCATTGTTCTTTTAATATGACTAATTTCTTGTCTGCACCACCTGTAAAATCATCTTGTTCGTGTCTTGAAACGTGTGTCATCACCACTGCCCTGTCCAAACCGCTTCCAGTGTCACTTTGTTCTACTTTCACTGCCTCTAATATCATCGCTGTCCTGCCACCCTGTTTGTGACATCGTTAATGCCCTATCTCCGTAATATCCTGTATCAGCACCGTGTGATCAATACTGTCGTGATTGCACTAACATCAGCTCTGTCCTAGCCATATCGCCTCTCGTTTCACCACTCTTCTCGATGCTGCATCTAAATTCACGTAGTACTCCACATCACCTCTGATATCACCGCTGTCCTATAAATTTCACCTTTAATATCACCACTGTCCTGCCCACGTCACCTTCAATATCAACGCTGTCGCGTTCACCTGCCCATTAAAATCCTAAGGTCCTGTTCACATCCTCTTTAATATCTCCAATGTCCTGTTCGTACAGTTTCTAATATTAACACACCGTCTTCAGTATCCCCGCTGTCCGATTCACATGACCTTGAGTGTTACCAATGTCCTTTTTTACATCGTCTTTAATAACACCACAGTCCTTTTCACACTACCTTTGATGTCAGCGCTGTCCTGGAGAACAATCAGCAATTTCCAGTTGCTGTTGTTGCCTGTATCAAACTCTAAGCCTAACAAGCAAGAAGATATTTGATTCCAATCAATTTTTCTTCGGAAAAGAATCTTAGACTGCCAGTTGGCACACGTTTTGTTTCAGCTACACCGTGTTTCCGTTTTAAGAGCAACGCAGCTTTTCAGACGCCAATGCACAAGACCAGGTACGTACTTACGTCATGAATGAAGACCTCACTTGTTGCTCTTGTTCCACATGGCGTCCTTGCCGCACGACAACGAAAAATCGCTCCAGATTGCCGCGCTTGCACCAAATGTGCATCGACTTGTTGGTGTACCGTTAGGTCTTGGCGTAATCCTATGCTTTCCCAAGCTTCCACCTTTCTCCACGGTTATCCTGCCAGTTTCACTTTTTAAAAAAAATGCGTCTGCAGCATGTGCTCTTCTCAAAAGCCGTTGCCATGAGATTCTCGCTTGGCAGCGGTCCCCAGGAGATCGCGCGAGACAGACGAGACGAAAGATAACGCTTTCGGGAGAAAATGCCGTAAGTGATGTTTTGTCTGTTACGCTGACATCCTCCACGCTCGGAGCTGCCAGAGTGCAGACGATGGCGGGCTAACGGCCTCTGAGGGTGTAACGATACTCTGCGGAACCAGCGAGTCGACACTTCGCGATACGGTCAACGATGCGCGTGCAAGTCTGTTGTGTAATCGTCTGCTTTAAACGATCTCGCGTCTTCCAGGGACATAAACAAAACAACACAGCACAGGAATTAACCAGCAAACCAAGTAAACAATAAAACAAACAAAGTAGTTGTCAATTTACATTTGACTTAGATGGTAACATATCACATGACGCACTGTAGTATACATGCATTTTACACGGATACATGACAGAATTCCTTTAAGCCCCCAAATAGGATCCACCAGGCACGCAAGCGTGCACACGAGGACGTTCCCTCCTTAAACAACAACAACAAAACCTCACCCGCCTTCACAGACAGACAGACAGACAGACAGACAGGAAAACAGGTAGGCAGACATACAGATAGAGTGACAGTCATAACAAAGGTATGAAAATTCAAATGGTTAAGGAATTAATTTATCTAGTGTTGCGGAAACAAGCCTTGAAAACAGTTTAAATATTAGAAAAGGATGTGTACACGTACCCTGAATCATATCCAGGCATGAGTTTCTTAAATAACAGCTTCCCGCTTTACATGGGATAGCTGTAATAACATAGGTTTCAGCTAACGAATCAGCCCAGAGCACGATGCGAAAAATGTTTCTTTTAGGTTACTTCTTTCCTGAAGGAGAAGGCGGAATGTCGTTTTAGAAAGAGAGAGAGGAAAGGGGAGGGTGGGCTCAATGATGGGCGTGTGTATGGGGCAGGGAGGGCGAAAAAGACTCAGGCCAGCAGACAAAGAGCCAGGAAGGCAATGACGAAGATTAAGAAGACAAAAACGGAACATAATATTAATTTTAAATAAAGGTTTTCTTCCTCCTCTGCTTTCTCAAACAGCGGCATGTTCATGGAGTGACGGTACTGGTGCTAAAGTTTAACAGAACACATCCTAATGGGGGCGCAAGCTGCTTAAAGACATGTTTAAAGAATCCAACGCCTGTTGCAGTAAATGGGTTAATTAGTGTAAAACGTTTCTCTGTAATCGGTTGAAAGTTTGTGCAATAGCTAGTCAGCTGAAAAAAAGACCAGTGTTCGCAGTCATTTGAAAGCAGTATTTGTATCGTCTCGTTTTTTTCCAAATTTTAGTCTCGTGACCTCTTTCTGACAAACTTAATTTTTTCCAAAAATCACAATCTGTGCATCGATATGCAGTTGGCGTGTATTATTAGTGCCAGCACATGTGGATTCGGAGAATACATCTCGGGTAGGGTAGCCAAAGAGTGCGTGCGTGAGTCGCCCTTATTGATCCACACTGCTGATGATGATCGGTGCACAGTACACATTATCATGCAACTGGCCTCAAGCGCAAATCACTGCAGTTAGCCCTACGTTGTAACCAGGTAATAGTCGATACCTGGAGGTACCCAGAGTAGTGCACTACCTGCGCCTTGTTTCTCACCAGCTGGGTTGCTCCTCCGAGCTGCAAGCGGTGACCCGCCGGAATGCCGCTGACCCCACACTATGCTACAGACGTGTAGACTTACTGCCGTGCGTCCACAGGCCGTAAATCTACTCTGTCGTTCAGGATGTGTTTGTGATCGGAGCGGACCTCCTGTCCACAGCGCTGTTTGCAGTCTCCTGGAGTCTCGGAAGGGGCGAGGTCCCCTGATACCCAAGACGCTGTGTAAATTACAGGGTGCACGCTGTGCTGTGAGTGCGCACCCGTGCAGCAGACGAGCACAGCGGTGGCCGCGGGAAGAGCAGCATGTTTAGGTTGGAAAACACCTACAAGATGCTGGCGACAGCGGGAAAGATCGTTGTCTGCTGATGGTATCCTCCCACCCACCACTCCCACACCACCCACCACCCACCACCCACCACCACCATCACCAGCCCCCACACCACCACCCCACACCACCACCATCGGAGCTAGTAAGTCATATTACGCATATCACAGCTGAAGCAAAAGGTCCGACAGCGTGTAACTGATAGCAGTGCACCCCCTCCACCGGAATTCAGAACGTTTTGTGTTATCGAAAACCTGTGCGGGAGCCAGGGTCAACATGGAACCTCCCAAAGCAGCTGACACGACAGCCTGGGACTGGGGAAAGTGGAGTGGTGTGGGTAAGAAATTCCCTGTTGCCTGTTCCCTCCACCCCTGTTAGATAATGCGCGAGGAAAGATGTAAGAGAGAAGCAGAGAGTCGAAAAATAGCAGCCAAGACGGAGGGAAGCGGGGAAGTCGAAAGATTGCGACTGAACAGCTGAGACCTGGGGACTGTGAGAATGGACTCGTTTCCTTGGCGTAAATGTATCATCGCAGGCTCCCTACAGCTCCTGCTCACGAAAACCAGAATAAAAACAATTTAAGGTTTTAAAAATTCTAATTTACTCGTGTCAGCTGGAATCCACGCACGCACGCACGCTCGCACGCACGCACCCAGCTACAGTGCGTGCATACCCATACGCATTTTCAAATCGCGTTATGGGGATGAGGTAAAGTTGTTTGGTTGCACGTCGCCGCGTCATCCACAGAGGACTGTCAGGCCAGGAGCAGAAGGGGAAAGGACGATAAAAGGATGTCAGTGGGTGGAAGAGGGAGACGGAGTACTAGGACCGCCTCTTCCCCCACCCCCAAGCTCCTAGCCATGTATCCAGAAAATAACGCGTGCCGAAAATTATGTTTGAACCCAAGGTTTTCGATGGTTTGGTGAGTTGCACGCGTTACCGCTTCACTTCTGGGCGACGCGAGATAGAAAGTCAGAGAAACTGAGAGGGGGGTGGATGAGTTGCCAAATTTCCATTCGTTCTTCTTTCTACACATTTCGGCTCGATCCACACACGTCTGCCCACATCGTGTTTGATTGCAGTATGTCGACAGCGGCCCATGGTTTGGCAGCATGGATGAGTGTTCGCATTTTCCACGAGCAAACCTCCTACGTCTTTGATTTTTTTTAAGTCAAGGGGATCGGGGAGTTAATTTCCTCTTAATCCTGCCATAGCTTCCATTTTGCCAGTAGAGCGATACTCAGCTGTAATTTATTTATTACAATTCAGGACAGCACTTGTATGTTTAGCGATAAATCCATGCTAATCACCGTTTCACTGCACGTGCAAACAGCCGGACAAATCACGAACTTGAAGAAAGTCCAAATACAGCGCCGCAATAAACACCCATTCACCCACCCCCACTCACCAAAGGGAATTGGCCTTTATGGTGGGTGGGTGTGGAGGTGAAAATATTATTTAGCTAAGAATTGTAAAATTATGTAGATTGTACCATAGTGAACAGGTTAGGATTCTGTTTAGCCATGCTTTATAGCAGTTTCTGTCATAAAAATTTCAATAGTAGTCTTACAGCAAACAGGCCCAGTTGTCTTCAAAATCTAAAGTCTGCAGAAATGCAATGCAAAGTTTTACTTATTGCACCCTTGTGTTCTTGTGGGCAAGTAAACATACTTATGATATAAGCAGTTTAACAGACTCAGTTTTATTTGGTTTTCTTTTGGAAGGCGCGAACAAACTTCACAAAGATACTTTCTGTGAAACTCATAAAATATTATGGAAGAAAATTATCTTCCCTGCCTTCTGTAGGAGGTATGTAGATTAGAAATGCAAAGATCTTGGATCTGCCGCCATGCAGAAAACACTCTGGCCGAAATGATTGCTAGCAAGATATTCCAGCATCTAATTCACTCTACACCTAGCAATTTTTGCTGGAGGTTCTTTTTTCCTTGCTGATTTATCTATTGCCTCGTCTGCCAAACTGTTCCACGAATACTAGCGATATGAAAAGGTGAACTAGTTCGACTGGACATCTGACAACCTCAAGGATCGTATTTCTCCGTCTACAAATACTGGGAAACCAGACAGTCGAGTAGTTTGCGTGGGCATCCGAACCCGAAGCTCGGCCGCGAGCTGGTTCGAATCCCATGCGCCGCAGCACACTTCCCTCGGATCAGCCAGCTGGAAATGGGTACCTGACCCCATGGGAGGTCTAGTGGTTAAATGTGTCAGTTCCCAAACGCTTCCAAGGCTGGAGGTCGGCAGTTCGAATCCCCGCCGAGTCATACTTAAGACTTAAAAATTGGCAATCTAGTAGCTGCCCTGGTGGATACCTGGTATTACAGGGAACAGTACTAGGACTGGTTGGCCCGTTGTCAGTATAATGTGACTGGGTGGGACTGAAGCTTGTGTTGCCACAGCAGTCTTACGTGTGGCAGCACGTTAACTTGTCTAAGCAACACCGTTCTGATATGAACTTAGTTTGCGATGGGAAGCTAAGCAACAAACAACAACCAACCAGTCCAAACGACCTAAAATGAAAGGTCACGAGACATCCTTTACCTTTCGTTTTGTTTTGTTAACAAATATTGTAACCACGTTGTTTAGCTGTCGTGTTTCTAGACATCTCAACCCCACTGTTATATGCCTACACATGCCAAAGACATCTGTATTTCTATGCACCCAACCACTTTGTTACATTTCTAGACATGTCGGCAGTGAGACGATGTCTTCTGATTAAGAACAAGGAAATATGATTGTCCTACTTCTACGCATAAGACAAGCTGTTGTAATTCATTGCTCTTGCACACATTAAAAACCCTGTTGTATTTGTACACCGTGCATCAATGTTGTTTTGAAATTTATTTCAGAAAATCCACTTACCCGTAAAAGATTCAGATCAGTTTTTTGTTTGCCTCCTGCGCCCGCCAAAGCAGACGTCGTGAGAAAAACGAAAGAGAGTGGATGTGTGACATTAGGCTGTGTGACGCGTTAGTTGCCACATTAGAATGGCCACACGGACAACGTCTGTCGAGGTTTCATCGATCTCCACACAGCTGTTGCGCCGTGGTTTTGATTTTCGTCTCGGTTTTTAAACTAGCCAAGCAAGCTTGTGGACCAGCGTGGAGGTCCTGTGGAAAGGAGATTTCGACTTTTACGCACATCTTGAATGACCTAGAAGTGTGTGTGTGTGTGTGTGAAAAGAGAGAATATGTGTGGGTGTGTTGGGGGCTTGTCGTCTTCATCACAGTAGTCATTATTGTCATCTTCATCATTATCATCATAGTTGTCTATTACTGATAATGCTGGAATTAACTCCTACAATGTTTACCCGTTGTGAGTACTCACATCTCCCCAAACACCACAGCTAATCTGTTCACACTGATGGTTATCCCCTCTTCCTTACACTTCTGAACTGTTTTTGTTTTCGTTCGTTTCCATCCCCTTCTCGACGCCGAATCTGTGCGTTCTTGGCGACAGGTGGTTTTCCCAAACACAGAACGGACGCAATGACCTTCAGTTCTGTGGGCTTCAAACCAGAATACACAAACAGCAGGAACTTTCAAAGTGCTGGAAATGTCCCAGCCACATACCAGATGTTGGCATCCTTGTATTTTGAAGAACCCCAGCACCGTAGACCTTGGATTCCATTTTTGCGTGGGAACTGACCTTACAATGAGCAACAGCAAGACCAGAGAGTCCTGGTACGTTTGCCTTTGCCGAAGCTGTCGAAATTAGACAGCAGGTAAACTAATGTGGTTCATCATTCTTTGAATTAAAAAAAATTGCCGTGAAAACAGGTAACTCTGACTAAAACATATCTAAAATTACCTCCTCTTAACAAGTTCTTGTGGTCTGCATTAATCCGTGTAGCAGCAAAACCAGCAAACTTTTCGTGAAGACCGTGAAAGCAATTGTTGGAAAATGAGCATCGTGGTAAAGACGTAACTTATACATGCCTTGTGTAAATACCGAGAGCTAACATTCGTATATCGAACGCTGTAGTGAAAAATGTTACACGTCCGTCGAAAGTCTTTGCCTGCCTTCTCCCCAGGTCACGCGTACAACAGATGTTTATCTGCGAGCTGAAACAGTCTTCACGACAGTGGGCCAGTTTGATGTCATACTATTATTGATCAAGATTAAGATTTCGCCTTTCAGTTTCCGCTGAATGGCTGGAAGGTAGCAGCAGGGGTGGAGGGAGGGTGGGAGAGAGGGGGCAAGGAAAGGAAGAGAATGTGTGTGCGTCTATGGGTGCGTGTGCCTTGCGCGTACAGAGATCTTCAAAGAAACGCAGACAGTCGTGAACACATCCGCGAATTTCAAAGCAGAACACTTGCCTTGATTTGTTTTCGCTTCCAGTTTATTTCTTCAGAAATTATGTCTTTCGCCATATTGGCGACCAGATCGAATATCTACACACGTTATATTTACACCTGAATGGTTATAAACTGTATGCTGCCACCATTAACCACCACATCGCCATACCTTCAAGAACGTATAAGTCTTTGACTGGTTAAGCACCAGTATTAACCATCACGTCCCATACATTCACATATCTAATAAAGCAGGTCGCCCGATCGCTTAATGCTCCATCGTCCTTCAAAGCGGCTGACGATATGCATGCGCACAGACAGAATCCTCTTTCAGCCAGTCAAATCAGTTGACCACAAATCACACCTCTTTACCACCAGTTACATCATCATCGCTCGAGTCGATTGTCGTCGTAATTGTCGGTTTAAGTTTGTTCCCCTTTTTTTCTCTTGCGTCAGCAGTTGGCGCACGCCTTCTCATTCCGACATTTCTGTACCTGCTGCCCTCTGGTTTTTGCATTACCGAAGAGATCTCACCGACTAACGTCCTGTTTGTCGTCAAGTCATGTTCACAAAACTCCGTGGGACGTTGCCGTTCTGGGAAGGAGGAAGATAATGGGGCGGGTAGGGGTCGCTGTAATACTAGGGTGGGGGCGCAGGGTGACTGGTCACACAGGAATCGTAGGGCGGAGGAGGGGACATCGTAGTCTGATCGCAACTTCTCTCGCCTGCGTCGTCATAGACGCTAACTGCCTGCTCGTACTGGGAGTAGGGCGGAGGCAGCGGGGCTTCTGTCGTCCAGCAGTGAGGTCCACCTCTCTCCCTACACAAGTCCGCCCCCTGAACGGGACGCGCCCCGAGCGCCGTGGAAAACACGCTGAACACAACAGGAACACCCTCGCTCCCTCTTCGTTCTGTTCTAGGAGTGGGAAAGGGGCTCGCCACCCCAGGAGGTCCCTCGCTGGGCGAAATGGTTCCGTCGGTAGCGAAAGGCACGCGCAGACGGGTGCATCTCGTCACTGGCTTGGGGGTGGTGCTAGTCGGCGAGCGCGTGATTGCCACCACCACTCCGCCCAGCAGGCAGCCACAAGCTCCGCCCAACACGAGCCAGAAGGACCAGCTGAAGTTGAATTCGTCCCAACGCTTGTCCTTTTTGTAACCAATGGTCAGCATCCCTGCTGTCAGAAGTCCGAAACATCCTGAGACAAGATTTCAACGATAACAAGTCTCACATTTGTGTGTTTAATTCCAGACGTAGAAAACCTTTTCAACTGCGTACTGTGTGTGTGTGTGCGTGCGTGCGTGCGTGTGTGTGATGGGGGGGGGGGGCTATAAATAGACTAATCCTAACCAAGCCTTGTCATGTCAATCGAACTAAGCTGCACTGCCTAAAAAAATGTCTATTCTGTTAAACAGGAAACACGTATGTCTTCAATTGTCTTTGCGGTGCACTGCCAGTCACACAAGACTCACCCCCTAAAATGGCCAGCATCTCCTCCAGCCGTGCCAGCCGTCGATAGCGTTGTTGCTGGGACTTGAGACAGTCGCACGGACAGCCTATGAGCACCCACAGCACAGTCAGCCCCACACCAATACAGTCAAGGACCCGACTGGATTCGATCCAGTCTAAAAAACAAATCAGTTATGCGATGATCAGTATCATCTCTTTTCTGCAAGCGATTACCGTTTGTACACAGTGGCTGTGGGCTAGGCACCTTATTGTTTTGTACTTTAACAAGCGGGTGATTGTACTTTTGCATGATACTTGATGTGCAGACCTAGATTAGATTGACATATAAAGAAAGTCGGGGGTGTTCCCTTTGTCACACGAACTATCTCACGCATTCATGTTTAAATAACAGTCATCTTTCATTGTATTACTGAGTTATGTGAGTCTTTGGAGTTGTTGGCAGATGGGAGCTCAAGGAGTATGCATTGATATACCCTAAGCAAAAGTTTTATTCCGCCCACGAATTGTCGTCCTCTTAACGTCTGAGAGTGAGCGCGCTAGAAGACACATCACTAGCAGAAACAAATTCCCGAAAAGACGACAGTAAGACTGTAATGTCTGTAGAATGTTGTCTGTGTAAGATTGTAAAGTCTGTAGAATGTTGTCTATGTAAGATTGTAAAGTCTGTAGAATGTTGTCTGTGTAAGATTGTAATGTCTGTAGAATGTTGTCTAAGATTGTAATGTCTGTAGAATGTTGTCTGTGTAAGATTGTAATGTCTGTAGAATGTTGTCTGTGTAAGATTGTAATGTCTGTAGAATGTTGTCTGTGTAAGATTGTAATGTCTGTAGAATGTTGTCTGTGAAGTTTTTACAAAAGGTATTTTATTGCTTAAAAAATTGATAGGTGTGTAGTTAAAAAACATGTGGTGAGCAGCATGATACAGCTACGCAATGGGCAGAAACATTAAGGTTGTTATGCTCCTGTAAAGTCTGTATCCAGAAAGAAAGAAAGAAATAGAAACAAGAATGAAAGAGTGACTGAGCGAGTGAGTGACCGAATGAATGAATGAAAAGAAAGAAAACAGAGTATTGTCTGTAGTGACTAGTGTTCACGTCTACAAATAAACAGATATTAGAAATCAGCAGTGCTGCGCTAAAGAAGAAGAGATTGGATGAGCACGATTTCATTTCCACAAATCGGCGATGAAAAGTTTGTGCAGCGGAGATGAAGATAAACTTAAGAAAATAGAACAGAATAAAATGAACATTTTAGGGCACCTGGCACGTCTTGGGTGTTGAGCTGCCAGCAGGCCGTTCTGTTGCAGTAGGACCACAGGCCCAGGGACTCGGAGCGGTCGCTGGTCAGCCAGCTGGCGGTGGAAAAGCCGACCATGTGGGCCCCGCCGCCGTAGAATGTCAGCCAGGAGCCGTACCTGTAGCCCCGGGGACGCGCCATCCAGGTATTGTAGCGGGACATGCCTACCTGTTCTGAGAACAAGAGCCAACCGTATAGGAATTGTATATTGTACCTCAAAATGGTGATCTGATCTGAGAACAGAAGGGAAAGGTGAGAATTCACGTTATACCTCAAAATGCAGAACAGAAAGGAAGGGTGAAACAGCAGGTTGTACCTCAAAATGTCTATCTGATATCGGAAAAGAAACGAAGATTAGGGTCTGTCTTCTTGCCTGCCTTCTGCCTGTTTGTCTGTTTCTTCCATCCCTCATCCCACTTCTCTCCTATGTCTTTCTACCCATCTTCCCTTTGCATCTCGATCCTTCCCTCAAATCCAAATCGCTCAAAGACTGATGACACAATGACATTCACCTCTGCCTTATAATATCATGATTCCTGGTATCAGGTAAATGAAACATTGGCAAAAAAGAACACTTCTGCAAACAATATTTCATCTCAACGTGATCTACTGACTCTCTTCACTGAAAATAAAGCGAAATTCTGTTCCTACGTTTATGATCTGTCTCAGTTTTGACAATTTCATTGAAACCCGGACGTACGCATCCACGAATGCACACACACTGTTTTCATTCGATTGTGTCAGTCCCTGCAAGACTAGACTAAGAAATCACGCATGACACACGCCTCAGCCAGCAATACGCTTGTCATCAACCAACCGCTTGACCTACAGTCTATGAAATGGTGCGCCTGCACCGGCACGTGACGGACCAGAATTTATCACTTGAGGTACTTACGTCGGTCGACAACGGCAAGTCAACAAGAAGCAAGCGCATCATTTTCTGACAACCACCAGTGAAAGCCGTGCACCATCAGTTCAAGTGGAACTACAACAACAATCTTGGCGATACCCGTGTTTACATTACTGAAGGTCAACGTTCTGACGACCCACCCTCCACGCCAGCGTCTAGTCTTCTTGGCGGCTTATTTTATTTAATTTTTTAAGAAGATAACGATCTGCTAGCTATGCAGGCGATGGACATAAAGATTTCCTTTACAAGCCATGTTTTTCAGCCATCGACAACGCTTGCACAAGTTCGTGTTTTCTCCAGGGCACTGTAAACAAAACATATATCTTTCTTTCTTTCTTTCTTTCTTTTTTCTTTCTTTCTTTCTTTCTTTCTTTCTTTCTTTCTTTCTTTCTTTCTTTCTTTCTTTCTTTCTTTCTTTCTTTCTTTCTTTCTTTCTTTCACACAAAAGGACAGCGTCATCTGCGGCAAGTCTGGGATTGATGTCACAAAAGAGAGATGAAGACAATGTTTGGCACCATTGTGATCGATAGAAATCTTTTGGACTTCTAGGTCTTTGTGAAGTGGACTTACAACCTGCTCGAGATAGCAAGATATCAAGCAAGAAAGGGGCATGGATTGATTACAATCTAGGCAAATGTATTTTAAAATCCTCGAAGGTGTTGTCTGATGGTCGCAGAAATAAATAAATAAATAACCGCACGGTTTGGTTTATTTTTTAAAATAATAAAACATAGCATGCCCAGACGTCTAGTGCGTCACTCGATGTGTTAGTGTTGTCGATCATTCTCCGACAGGCTCGCGGAAATGTCAGGCAGTGTGGTTGGTACTCACACATTTATTGAACATGCGCAGTGTAGCATTCTTAAAGGTCAGCCAGTTTGTTAAAAAGTGAAGTACGGTGTGTTTGTTTGCGCGAGATTGTGTGTGTTTTAGTACGCGTGTTCGAAATCTCCTGTGTTTATTAAATGTCATTGTGTTATGAAGACTGGAACACTGTGGCATAGTAACTGATGTGTTATGAGGAGAGCTTTGACTTTTTGAAAGGTCTTTATTGTGACAGGTATTTCGTACATGACGTCACCAGTAAAAGCAATGGATCTGGAAAACGAGACCGATCTTACTTCATTTACTGGAGAAATAAGGATCTCTCTCGTTCTCCAAACCCAGTGCCTCCTTCCCATCTTTGCATTTTATATTTTCTTCCCTTCCTTTGTTCATGTATACGTATGTGCGCGTGTGTGCCTGTATGTGCGTCCACGAGCTACTATACTGGTGCAGACTTAATCTTATGCATACATATGAAGTCACGAGATCCTGTGCGTGCATGCGCACGTTTGTCAATGTAGCTGGACACTGAACTGTTATCTAAGTAGAAAGGAGGTGGCGATGACCATTTGAGTGGGAAACTGACGATAGTCTGATGCGAGTTAACGACGAAGCCAACCGATGAAAGAGGTGAGCTAATTAAATCAGCTCGTGAGAAAACTTTCGGACAGCAACCTCATGCCGTAACCTTGGCAACACCATCCTGTTCTTCAACAACACGAACGTTAAACCAGTCAGCACACGAATAGAGGGGTCGTGTAATGCCAAAATCTTTTCGATAATTCTGCGTCTGCTTAGCGTTCACCACTTTGTGAGTGGTTTTCATGGTTTGGCCATCAGGTGGCGTGTGCGCTGGGCTATCTGATGACGTCATACCCGCTAGGCGTGCAGCAGTCTGCGTCCGTATGCTAGCAGAGTCGGAAAGCCACAGAGTCAACAACGCCAAATCAGTGGATCTTGTTTTTATCAGTTAATAATGGTTTTACAAGTCCAGCCTCACGGCATCATTTATTGCCCACATGTTGGAAAGCCTCAAATTTAGCAGCAGCGCTTTCCCGAAACGGAAAAGAACCAGCGTAATTATTCAAGCTTTATGGCTACTACTTTTCCTGACGGGGCTATTTAGATCTTATTGTCACATGGGGAACGCGAATCAAGACTTATTTTTTCCTCTTTCTTGTAACTGGTTTTTTTCTGTCGGAGCTGTTTAGATTTGATTATTATCATGAGGTGTCTTCATATATGTATATAGGCAGTTTATGTTAACGCTGACATACAGAACGTATGGAAGGAGAATAGTTTTAGAAGATGCATTCAGCCGTAGGTTCATAAATGAATCAGTTCGCTTTGAGTTGTCATAATCACAGCCACACTAAACATCCATCCATCCATCCATCCATCCATCCATCCATCCATCCATCCATCCATCCCATCCCATCCCATCCATCTGGACGGACGGACGCACGGACGGACGGACGCACGGACGGACGCACGGACAGACAGAAAATAAAAGCATAACAGAAAATAAAAATATAAAGCATCTAATTCCGCAACCCCTCCCTCCCCATCCCCTCCTCTTCCCCCCCGCCCCCCCCCCCCGAAAAAGAGGAGCCGATAAAAACAAAACCAGTACTTTCCAACCTGTCATAACCGATACGTGAGATGGCAGAAAGTTGTCTTTTCTTCTTATGACACTTTCAATGTCACTGTGTCACATTTACTGACACTTTCACTGTCTGGATTACGGTTTCAGGACACAAACCAAAGCCGTTGTAGGTAGCTGCAGTCAGCTGCAAGCAATTGGAAACGCGTTCATGAACACTGATAGTCTTAAATAGGCATATTTCATGTGTCCTTGTGTGCTTGTATAGGCCTTAGCATTTAGCCATGACGTACACAAAAAAGAGGTTGGTTGGTTGGTTGGTTGGTTGGTTGGTTGGTTGGTTGGTTGGTTGGTTGGTTGGTTGGTTGGTTGGTTGGTTGGTTGGTTGGTTGGTTGGTTGGTTGGTTGGGGTCCCGCCAAAAGCTAGGTGCATATCAGGACGGTGTTGTTTAGACAAGGTTCACGTGGGACTGCTGTCACAACACGGGCCTCAGCCCCACCCAGTCACATTATACTGACAACGGGCCAACCAGTCCTAGTACTGTTCCCTGTAGTGCCAGGCGTCTGGCAGGCCAGGTAATAGATTGGGCAATTTTTAAGTCTTAGGTATGATTTGGCCGGGGGGCGAACCACCTACCTCCTGATGCCTTAACCACTAGACCACCGAGGTGGTTGAGAGAGAGAGAGAACAGGAAGATGAATGACAATTGGGAAACCAATAATCAAGCAAGCTGGCAGACATGCAGTGATCGGAAAAATCTGCCCCAACATCCTTTTAGAAATAAGCATATGTACTGAATTATGTAAAGTTAAACTTACCATTATGCTAGAAGATTCTATGTCACAGTTTAAATAAAAACAGAAAAAACAGAAAACATTTACATGATGGCAGTGACTTGTTTCATGCAATGTCTACCATTCATTATCCATCTTTAAAACATGGCGCTTGTCTTTCAGGTCAGTCACTGCTAACATGTTGTGGTCGACATGATATCGTGCAGCAGCGAACTTTATTGTTCCCAGGCAAATAGTTGTGATGGTTTTTAACTTGACCCATTGACCAATGTTCTGTCTAATCCAGGGATCAGTAAAAATATCCAGGTGCAGTATGTAAGCATGCCATTTTCTGTTTCTGAGTTTGTGAAGGTTTGCAAGAACATGCCAGTTAGCTGCGGGGCAGTTCAAAAGTGTTGGGCAACAACTTGAAAAGAAGTGCATAGCCGCCCACTTTAGAGGAAATAGTGCCAGTGAAGTCATTTTCTAATCTGACCTGGGGACGTTTCTAATCTGATCTTCTGACTTACGGGTAAACGGTTTGCTGGAGCCCGGCTCACACGTACGTCGCATTTAAAAAAAATAGTGAATTTTTTCAGTTTCAAGAAAACTTTACCGAAACAATAGACGAATTCTGTTTAAAAAAAACCCGGGTGGTGTCACGTCGCGACAGCGTGGCTTCTTGGCGTTTTATTTCTGGGCAAAGGGAAAAAATACAACAGCGATCAAGAATGTGCCGATAGAACTTGAGGAATTATTTACAACTGCACAGATCGAAATGTCCACCCATTATCAAAACGGGTTATTAAAAAATAGGCTGATCAGACGAAAAGTTAAGTCATGACATGACACCACGTGACAACACCTTACGAGCCACACACGCGCTTTGTGCCCGGTCTTGTAACGGTCTTTTTTCTCTTCGTTTCCGAACATTTTCTATTGCGGCAAATCAGTGTTGTAACACAGCATGTCAGAAGTACGTTACGGGGTTTATGATTTAATGGAAGGTTCCTCCCACCCCTCACCTAGCGATACACTGTAAACAAGAAGTGTTCAATTTAGAACACCTACATTGTTACTGGAACAGCACGCATTTTACATTGATCTAGAACGCTTTAGTGTAAAAAGTGTTTTGGTCTGTGTTCTCGAAAGTGTTCAAATGGCCGGAAAATCTATAAAGGGAGTTTTGATAATGTTCCAAATGTGTGTCAGCAGCAAGTGTTCAGTCAGGTAGGGACTCTTAGAATTATTAGAATACTGCATATAGCATACATCTTACATACTATTTACACACGCAGAACATATTTAGGACCTGCTTTAACAGTTTTCACATGCAGTTAGTGTCAAAAATATTGAGAGTGTAGAATACTCATTTGTGATAAAAGTCAGTCTACTCGTCCATGGTGTGGCAAAACCCTCCTAGCGAGCCATGAATTTTTTTTAAGAGTTGAAAGAATCCGTGTCTGAGGAATTTTTTATGGCAAAGATCATATTCTCCGAAAGCCCGAGACAGCCCATGTATTTGAAGAATTTTTGACGACTAAAATGAAAAACTAAATGACAGACATATAAAAGAGGAACTTACAGTACAGCCAACGCTTCATAACAGTGTCCTTGCAGGCGAGGAGTGATCTGTCCTAGCTTGTATTCCTCTGCTTTGGGAGGAACCTTTTGCGTCTGGACTGAGGGCGGTAGTCTCGCGCGCGCCGCTCTGTGGTGCCTCACAGCAGACATTGGCTCCGATCGATGTGCGCTTGGACCAGTTGCTTGGTAACGGGTGGCTGCCTTCCCATCGTGCACTTAACGATCACACGACAGCCCTGAGCCCGATCCTTGCATCGCATGGGAAAACTGGCGACCCCTTAATCGGATTTCTGACGGGTGGGAAAAGAAGAGTGGGAGTTGGCTGAAGTCTTGGCTTTCCCCTTAATCTTGTAGCAGTGTCACGTGTTGGGGTCTGGTGGGTCAAGGAGATTGCACCATAGATTCCA
>SMGT01013762.1:224699-239699 GCA_004794575.1 Lanistes nyassanus | reverse complement strand
CATCTAACAATTTCCAAAATCAGTTAACCTCCTCTCATGCACGGTCCTAACAACGTACTATTATAACAAAATGAGAGCTGGCGCATGCAAGACCAGCATTGTTTACTTATTAAGCCTGCGGGTGACTCATGGACCGAAGGGTAGCCTGCTCCGTACAAACAAGCCAGTACATGTGTAGTCATTACAGTCAGTAAACATAAAAAAACACATTCCAACAGTCAGCTACACACGGTGAACATTGTTTGTTACGGTGAATTAATTTCCATGTAAGACAGTCGACACACAGTCAGTACACAGTCTGTAACACAGTTGTATACTGGGCACGTGCACACAGTATGCGTCATGTGTGTGATGTCATGACGTGAAGACATAAAGACGCAGTGATAGACTGAAAGAAGAAGAGAAGGAATAGCGAAGGCGAGTGTTGGAGTAAGAGAGACAGACACAAGACTACAACAGGTGACGGGTGTGAGAGTGAGATTCATGTTCAGGTGGCTAGTGGTCAGCGGGAGACAAACACAAGTTGTGACGTACACCGGGACATATAGTGAAGTCGGAGTCTGTGCCAATCATCATCATCATCATCAGGATCTAGACAGACGACGACTTTTCTCTCCAGACCACGAACACGACGGCCACGCGCCACCCACACCACGTCACTACGGGCCGTGGCCACTTCCTCAATGTCATCATCCGTCATCACCCGAACTGGGATATGCGCTTCTCTCAGCCCCGTCACCAGACCCTCGTCTCTGACGCCATACCACCACCACAACACGAACATGTCTCTCCACTGTAGGCAGGGTGGTGTTGTGTTGGTGTTGATGGTGGTGACGGTGGTAGATGTTGTGGTGTTCGCTGTTAACATTCAAAGTGAATTCTTTTGTAGAGTCACTTGTCACAGACAAAATACGTCATGCCGTTATGACGCAAATGTGCAAACAGACAGAAAGACGTAAACAAAGACGTCATACTGCTATGTCGGGACACACACACACCAACACACTGACTTCCTCATTAGGATGTCACGTGATTAGTTACCACATGACTTGTTTACTTGTTTGTTATTACACCATTTATTATCACGTGTTCAATCTCCCGTCACCACACGTCACACTACACAATATATACACACCTGTTCCCGGAACACGGAGACTGTGTAGGAAGCTGGCCACCTCACGACCGTACGTGATGCAGTCAAATGGCCTGTCACCTGAGTGACCCTTCCCTCGGTGATACAGTCGTCTGATCGGCGGGCCGTCTGTGTGGTCGGGCACATCACGCTCACTGTACGGCTCGACATAACACGACTCGGTGATTGCCCCGTCCTGCTCAACTTCCCTGACGACGGCCGGCGGAGAGCGGAGGGGTCTGGTTAAATATTCCACGGGCCAGTCGGTGGGCGCGTCTTCATGGTAACAACTTGCCGCCCAGAGATGGAGACCAGGAACTTGTGTCAGCAGCTTCTTACAGAAAGTCTTGACGGAGGCTGACCACCTGTCACTGACATGAGTGTTACAGAGGACAGAGAGATACGTGTCAGGAGCTTGTCACAGAAAGTCTTCAGTGTTACACAGACGATGAAGATACACGTGTTACACTGTGTACTGTCAATGACGCTCGTGTTTGTGTTCGTCTAAAATGTATCAACCTCTGACGCTATAAATTAATGACGTCATCACGCGTGCTACACACATGACATCAAACATATCTTCAATATATCAATATATCAATATATCTTGATTATATCAATATAATGATCTTCCGCCCAAAACATCCTGCGAGAGGGCATCTTACGCCCAAAACACCCTGTGAGAGAACGTCTTCTGCCCAAGTATCCTGTGAGAGGATATCTTCAGCCAAATCTACAGTGAGGGCATTGTTAGCCTGAACTCCTGTGAAGAAGAGCTGCTGTGGTGAGACGTACGTGTCTTGTGGTACAAGTCTGCTGAAGGCTGAAGGGTTCAGCTGCAGACTTTGAGGTGTCTCGTTCTGCTAGACGTGTGGAAGTCTAGCAGCGACAACACGTGGCTGGAGTAGACCAGTTGCATAGCGCAAGGGACTCTGCGAGGTTGGGTGATACCTCCAGACTGGCGTGAGGCTCTAGCACGTGCTCCTCTGCTGTGGACAACCTCTACGCTGACCGGGCGGGAGAGGACTGCAGAACGTAAAGGAGGGAGACCGAAGACCGCCGACAAGACAACCGTCTGAAGCAGGGGGCGAAGGTCCAGCCTTACAAGGAGGCTGTCTGTAACCGAGCTCTTTGGGTGAGCTCAAGGGGCTGTGTGTCAGCCTTTGGAAAACGTCATATCCTCTGTGGCGTGTGTGATCGTCGACATCGAAGTCTGCTGTTACGTGGAGGTGTTCGAGAGGTCTTCAGGATATCTATTGGAATATATCCACAGAAGGAGCGCTCCAGCGTACAGACTGTCGTGCGGACTGTAAGAAGCATTCGGGAACGAGTGTTGTGTTCTGTGAGTGTTGTGTATCACGTGGTCATTCTTTTTCTCGTATGCAAAGGCGAGATTGAGGTACGTGGTTTGTCATTATGTTTAATGGCGAGGCGGGTGATGTAGGTTGGTATTAGTTGTTATAGTAGACCTAGCTCAAACAGAAGGAAATTGCGTGACCCCTAGAGTTGAAACGAGTTGTAGCATATATTGTCTTGATTGTAAATACTCGCTGTTTCTATCAACAATACATTCTTCTTTTTTGTGTTCACTGTATTGCAGACTTTTGTTGTTCTTTATGGGAGACTGTAGGTGGCGGGGGCTCGGCCATATGATTAACTACCTGTTGGTCTTTGTGTTGTGCGAATGGTGAGAAAGAACACGTGCACCCCTGTGTGGCTGGAGAGTGTGTGGCCGTGTCGGGGTGTGACAAGAAGGTATTGCAAGTGTAGCTCAAGAGAAGACAGTGCTCTGCTAAGACGCTAACACTGGCTCTAGGCACCAACAGGAAACACACATTTCATGTACGGGGTCACATTTCCGACGTGGGTCATCTACATGATCTGGAGTACGCAGGACTCGAGCCTGTGGGATATTTCTTCCTTGTCAACGCGCCTGTGAATTCACAAACGGCTATTTGACCTTGTTCAGTCCGGTCACAACAGAGGGCACAGTCACGTGTTACTACCGCCTCGGTGGTTTTACGGTAAACAACCAGTTGCGACGTGGAAGCCAGCCAGCCTGCCAACCAATCAGCCTGCCTGCTTGCCACCCTGCCAGGAGAGCTCCCTTTGTAGTCTGAAATAATCTGACTGACCTTCCTGATAGTGACCAGAAATACAACATGCACCATCGTAAGCTCTGACATCTTCCTCGTTCCCTCGTTGCTAAAGACATATAGCTCAGGACAGTGTGTGCATAATGATGTGTGTGCGTGCGTGCGCGGGCGCGTGTGTGTGAAGTTTTTTTTAGGCTTAGAAATTTATAACGTGGATGACTGCGATGGTTAAAAAGTGTTAATTTATCTTCAAACACTAATTCCCTCGTGGATAACGAGCTGCATATAATACCGTTGCAGAGTCAACAAGTGAAACCTCTTAGGTCAGGGCTATGAGAATATCGCCGGACAGAAAAGGGAGCGAACATCGCTATGAGAATATGAGTCTTGGGGTCCCAGAGGTACAGAGCCTGCACGAAATGCCAAAATATCAGCCAACCAATTGCATCTCTAATCATAAAACCATGCAGATTATCTAAATAAAGTCCAATGTTTTCTCAATGTCTAACACCTACTGCTTTGAAGTTTTAAGATAACATCTAATCTGGCCTATACTGAAACGCAGTGTATGAGGTTACAACATTGTCGTAATCACATTGCTTTTATATACATTCCGTACAATGACATATCAATAAAACCAAGGGAAGATAAGTTTCTCAAAAGTAAAAAAGCTGTAGGTGATGGCGGGACTCGCCCA
This sequence comes from Lanistes nyassanus, assembly GCA_004794575.1. Taxonomy (NCBI): domain Eukaryota; kingdom Metazoa; phylum Mollusca; class Gastropoda; order Architaenioglossa; family Ampullariidae; genus Lanistes; species Lanistes nyassanus. The sequence continues at coordinate 235,774 of SMGT01013762.1, read as the reverse complement.
TGTGTAACTTGCACGTGGCACGCTTATGATTTCTTGTTCTTGTCTTTGGTTTTTTTCATGTTTTTCGAATGCGCTATTCATTGTGGGAAGTGCAAACCAAACGACCATCTTTAACACCGAGAAGACTACACACTAAAGTCACTGTAGTGTCGCTAGTGTCCTGTGGAATAGCGTGGTCCTTGTAAGTGTCACCTGGTTAGTGCGCTGTATCAAAACTGCGCGGTTTCTCTTTCCCTCAATTCACACTTTTCGCCCAGTGGTGGTACTTCTTGGCGTAACACGAGATCTGGCGTATGTGTAGCCGGAAGGTTTGATCACTTGAAAGTTGTATTTCTGTACTGTTTTCATTACTTTTCCGAATGCTTTTTTCAGTGATCTTGCTCCACTACAAATGGTGGTTAAAAAAAATTCTTAACAAGACTTTGCTGCTTGTGACCCAATTCCTCTTGGAGTTAAATCACTTAAGAGAAGTAAAACACATTGAAAATAGCTGAGAATATCCTCACCTCTTGCAATAAACGCTTCGCGATACTCGCAAGCATACGCCTATTTGTAGATTAACATCCTAATAAAGTGTGCGTTACACTCAGATTCTACTTCGATCTTGACACGGATGTTAGCACTTGAAGGCTCGCGTCATGTCGGAAACTAAAACGGATAAAAAATGGAAGTGAGCAAAGTTTTATGAAACGTTAGGCGACAGGGACAATCTAGAGTTTCTACACCAACCCTGACTTTCCACTTCTCGTCACCCAGCTAAGTGCTTGTTGTCTGTCTTTGCCTTCATCTGTTGCTGCCGTTATCTGTATTTGTCTCTATCTGTGTTTGTGTCGTTGTCCTGACGAAGGGGCGATGCCCAGAAACTGTCGACTGTCTGTATCGTCTATCGCTTCATAACTTGGACGTTGCTCACTTCCGTTTTTATTAACTGAAGTTTATCTCCAACCGGCAGGCACTTGTTCCTTCTAAAGATCAACCAGGGACGCTGGCAGAATTCGTTGCTTGACGTCCCGCACCAAACTATGTGCATATCAGGACGGTGTTGCTTAGACAAAGTTAACATGTTGCTACACCTGGGACTGCTGTCACAACACAGGCTTCGGTCCCACCAAGTCAAATTATACTGAAACCGGGCCAACCAGTCCTAGTACTGGTCCCTATAGTGGCCAGCGTCGGGCAGGGTAGCTACTAGATTGTCAGTTTGTAGGTCTTAGGTATGAGGCGACTTCCCTCCTCGAAAGTGGACACCTTCTTGACCACCGAGGCATATCATCACACAGTCTAAATATGTTAACACTAATTACACGTAAAACTTATCAAAAAGGTGCATGATATATGCTGCGTGTGTAAATAGAATGTAAGATGTGTGCTACGTGTTTTGTAAGTGTTCTTAGCATGTCCCTACTTAACTGAACATTTTCTGTTGGTACACATTTGGAACATTATCAGAACACCATTCGTACATTCCCTTGCCATTAGAACACTTTCGAGAACGTAGACTAGAACGCTTTTGAAACTAATCCGTTCCAAAAGAATGTAAAATGCGTTCTGTTTCCCTAACAAAAAAGTGTTTAACTTGAATATTTCTTGTCTACAGTGCACTGTCATATACGATAGCTTCGCAAACTGTGTCCAAAGTGTTTCATGACGTGCTGTCAGTACGACAGACGTACCTAGTCTCGCGCTCAGAAACGACCAAAGGAACCGGTGTATCTGTATGGGAACTTAAAATACAGGGACCACATAGACCACAACACCAACCCTATCACCAGCAGAGCAGCTGCGAGAGCTCATGCAAGCCCGCCCAGACCCGAATAATGTCCACGTGATAAGATACCGTTACAGGACCTTGTCTCCAACACGGAAGTGAATATATTGAGTAACTCCATTTGAACGTCGCTGCGTCTTGAAGCAGACAGTATGCAGACTGTGTGATTCAATCGTTCTTACTTCAGATGCTATAAACAGTTCCAGTCTCGTATTGCTCAAGCTATTTAGATTTAGCGGCGAATGAAATGGGGCTCAAGTCAGCGTACATGTATACAGCATGGCTACCATTCCAACTTTGATCGGGTTAGGGCCCCCGGATACGTCAGTTGCTGAAGCTGGGGACTAGCAGGTGGAAGGTTGCTTGTTCGAATCCTGGTGTAGCCAAGGGTTATTTCCTGGAGTTAAACATCTCCCCGCACATTCAATTCGACCAACCACCCGCACGTTAAGCTGAATGTCCGCACTGGCCATCTTACTGAGTCTGGTTGTTCTTTCAGTGCATGGCTCAGTAATAAGGCCCTACAACACACACCCCTCCCCATCGTGCGAAATGACCTCGAGGTGGAAGCACTGTCTCTCTAAAATAACCAACCAACCGACTTTGATAGGCCAGCTTGCCACCATACACGGCTTACAGCTTCTATCCACATACGAGTGTGCGTCAGCGGTCAAGTGACAACTCGGACATCTTACATTTCGACATCTTACATACTGTTTACATTTTGCAGCACATACTTTGCACCTGTTTTAACACTTTTTACATGTAATAAATGTTTAGAGGCAAAAAGCTGTTGCAACACCATGTAAACTCACACTCTAGCCCATCAACAACACTACAATCTTTTTATCATTTTTTAGAGGCCGCGGGACACAGGATTATTGTATGCTCCCTCTCTAAAGTATATGCCACGAAGGGAGGCATTAAATTTTAAAGCAGTTTTACTGACTTGAATTTTGGTCAGGAGTCCATTGAACTAACCACTAGCCAGGGGGTTCCAATAAAAGTGACGGGAAGAAAAAGGGAGGATTTCTAGTCTCCTTTGCCAGCAAGCCAACCTAATTAACTGTTCCTCTGCGTGCGTGCGTGCGTGCGTGCGTGCGTGCGTGCGTGCGTGCGTGCGTGCGTGCGTCCGTGTGTGTGTGTTGCTGTATAACTGTGCCCACTGACCCTAGAAACATTCTTGTAAGCCACGTGCGTTTGTCTGTAACCATTGGTTACCTTCATGCCAATATCATCACAGATTCACAGATTAAAATTTGAACAAAAATCAATTCGAACTGTCTGCTATCGTGTTTCCTTCATAAGGGGAAATAAAGAGGAGATGACGAATGAATGAACCATCATCACCTTAATAATATACCTTATATACCTTAATATACCTTAATACCTTATACTGTAGCTAGTGTCGGATTGGCTGTTATCGTGACGAGGAAAGCGACGAGACGGAAGACAACTGGCGGACGCTCCCCCACTGTTGAGACTCGAGCACCTGGCGTTGAAAACGTCTCATCCACCTGTTGCTGACGAGGAAAGCTGTTAAGAAATCTGGTTGTCATACCAAATATTATGAGACAATACAGGTAGTGACAAACGGTAAAGGGAACAGAAGGAAAGATGAAGTGAAGAAATGTACAACGGAAACATTGGTGATTGGTGTCACCACCTCATTTCCCTGTGTCAACGATTGTAGATGTGTTAGTGAACGAGACAAAGCAGCGGGTGTCTACATCAAAGGAGTTGACTGGATAGTTCAAAACTTCATGTAGAAGACAGGTGAAAGTATCCTTAAGATTCAACATTCATTTGAAAATGTCAGACTAGAAAATATGGTTTGTGTGGACACGTGATCAGTCACAAAGAGATAAAGGGGGAGGGAGGGAGGTAGGGCGGACGACAATAAAGCCTTTCGGGTTGTGTTGCTACTCCAGAGTTATACATATTACTGTATCGTGAGGAAAACTTCCTAAAGTGTTACTGGCGCTAGCCCCAATCTCCCTCGGGAAAGAGCTATTGTCACAATTATCTGTCATTTGTCTGGTTTGTGATCGTCAACCTCACACAGCAAGCAAGCGCGCACCCACGTACACAAACACCTTATCTACATTAACATCTGGCGAATTTGTAAAAGCACATTAATACTCAACCGCATTGTTGCTGGTTCTCGGTCGTTGATAGATTTTCCTGCAAAAGACTTTAGAAATGAATGTTAGTAGCAGGCCATGAGTGAAAGCACGAGTGCCGTAAAAAATTATAAAACATTTTCCAATGATAATAGATCCAGCAGATTAATAAAACTTGTAAGGTGTAAACATCTTATGAAAAACAGTTAAATATGTCAGATTCCCATGCCTCGCATTTCACAGGCTGTTAGCTGCAAACATATGCTGTTTTCAAAACATTCAACAAACTTTCGACGAAATTGCAAGATAACCAAACAAAACTTTATGGCAATAAAACACGTAACCCGGCCAAAACACTTTCGTTGATGACCATGATAGTATAAACAGATTATTGAAAAGTTCCGAATTTTGATTTAGCTTTTAGCTGAAACCAATAAAATATACGATAACAATAAATATATTATTGATGTGTACTCACTTGAAGTAAAAATGTTCTTTTTGTCTGGAACATGGCATAGTTTTGGTAGCAGGCGATAAATCGGGTGTTTCTTACACCAGACGAAAAACTTAAAAAAAACCCGCTGTTGTTTCTTATGAAAGATTTGAGTGGAAGGTCCAAATCCTGTTCACTTTATTTCTGTGTACAGGAAACCTCGCTGAGAGTTAACCGTAGGTTCGGATCTCTGCACGTGACACTTTCTCTGGACATTATAGTTAGCCGTCGGGGTTTCCGTGAGATGGAATCAGTCTTTTTCGACTTTCAGTCATCCGCGTGATTAGATATCCACCAATTACAACAAACTGACCTCAAGCACATTCTCCCCTCCCCCCTCCAAGCCCCAACCACGCACACAGGAGAGGATGGAGGTTAAAGATACTAGACAGACAGACAGACAGACAGACAGACAGACAGACAGACAGACAGACAGACAAAGATACAAAACAGACAGACAGACAGGAAAGTAGGGAGAGTACAGATACCTGATAGACAGGAAAGGAGGAAGGGTACAGATACTTGACAGACAGGAAAAGAGGGAGGATGCAGATACCTGACAGACAGGAAAGGAGGGAGGGTACAGATACTTGACAGACAGACAGACAGGAAAGTAGGGAGAGTACAGATACCTGATAGACAGGAAAGGAGGAAGGGTACAGATACTTGACAGACAGGAAAAGAGGGAGGATGCAGATACCTGACAGACAGGAAAGGAGGGAGAGTACAGATACCTGATAGACAGGAAAGGAGGAAGGGTACAGATACTTGACAGACAGGAAAAGAGGGAGGATGCAGATACCTGACAGACAGGAAAGGAGGGAGGGTACAGATACTTGACAGACAGACAGACAGGAAAGTAGGGAGAGTACAGATACCTGATAGACAGGAAAGGAGGAAGGGTACAGATACTTGACAGACAGGAAAAGAGGGAGGATGCAGATACCTGACAGACAGGAAAGGAGGGAGGGTACAGATACTTGACAGACAGACAGACAGGAAAGGAGGGAGAGTACAGATACCTGGCAGGAAAGGAGGAAGGGTACAGATCCTTGACAGACAGGAAAGGAGGGAGGGTACAGATACCTGACAGAACGGAAAGGAGGGAGGGTACAGATACTTGACAGACAGGAAAGGAGGGAGATTACAGATACCTGACAGACAGGAAAGGAGGGAGGGTACAGATACTTGAAAGACAGGAAAGGAGGGAGGGTACAGATACCTGACAGACAGAAACACAGACAGGAAAGGGTCTGATAACATAATTATAAGAACAAAATGATGGTGATGACAATGGTAATGATAACCATATAGACACAACCGTATGCTGACGTTTGCAATCAAGGGAGCCTACCGTACCCAAAAACGTAGAAGATCTGCCACGTTCCTTACTTTCGACTCTCTCTTTGCTACGTGTTTGGGTACGGTAGGCTCCCTTGATTGCATACGTCAGCATACGGTTGTGTCTAGCGCTGCCAGTACTTTGTTGGGGTTGTCATTTGATTTATAGCGCTCTGTCCTCATTTGTTCCTTATTAATTATAACCATATAGTTGAAGTAGCAACAACTGCAAAAGCTGCACCAAAAGGAATACTACAGTCCTAAGGATTTTTTAAAAAGTTGTACCAAGAGTTTATATCGAAAATTTTTAATTAAAATATAATTATAGTTAGAACAATCATCTTCAGGGTAAGACATGAAGGACCCAAGATGTTTTAAATAGTGTCGGCAATCACGAGGAGAATACATTCTGCAGGATTTCACGGTTGAATCTCAAGTGAGCATTTCTCAGTCGAAGTATAGCATGCGTAATATAAACTCCTTTTCGTCGTCTGATGATGAACACAACAGAGGGAGCGATGAAAGCGAGAACCAGAGCACCTAAAGCGAGTCCGATGTAAGGGACTGAAGAGGAGAGTGAAGAATCGTGGTGTGAACTGTCCCGGTCTGGAACAACCCCCCCTCCCAAAGTATTGATTAACTCTCGAGCAGAACAATGAGGGAAACCCGAAGATATTCATAGTCTTAGAGGAAATTTAGAAATGTGCACGGTCTCTGATGTCTGTTTGGGTGCATGTATTTGAATGAATGAGTGAGTGAATTAACTCTATAGCTAAAGAATTCAATTCCATATATAGCATGAACTTTATAGTCATTCCCCTCTTGGTGCCCGGTAAGAGGCATCTGTAGCTAATTAATGTTCTAAACATCCCCTTCCTAATTTCGATTGTTTACAGGAAGTCCTTGGTGTCTGTGGTGTCTAGTCTTTGTGTTCAAATCACTGACGTCTGTTCTAAAGACGATCTCAAGACTGTTTACTAGTTCTGAAAACCTCTGCTTAATTCCTAGCTCATCTATCGGAAAATGTCACAGGAAGTGAGTTCTGTTTCTCCGAGTTCTGCACTTCTGCGCGAAAGAACCACCGATCTTCAGCCGATCAGTGGGCGCTCTGCAGAGAAATCACCACGCCAGTTTGGACTTCACACATCACCAGTTACACCCAAGACCTCAACACCGTTCAGCCACTTCACAATCCTAATTTTTCTCTTCGCGAAGTCCACAAATCGGGGGATTTAGCCAAAGCTTCGGCAGTTTAGAACATGGCTTAAGACTAAAAGGTCGTTCCTGATTGTAGCCACAGACATTCCAAGACAAATGCATGTCATAAATTCTAGAGCTCGGGCTTAGCTTCTACAGTTCGCCTTTAGCTTCCCTCCTTAGGGAACACGGTCCATGACTTTGTCCGCTTGTGAGACAGTTTGATCCACAGAAATGTTTTTTGACATCATCATCGTCGCCGCCGTCCTCCTCCTCCTCCTCCTCCTCCTCCTCCTCCTCAACAACAACAACAACAACATAAACAACAACAACATAAACAACAACAACAACAACAACTTCGCACGCGAATACGGGTTCCGACTAGACACACGTGATCGCATGAGTGACATTGGTCCTTTTTGGTTTCATGGCAACAACTGAAAACCGTGTAATGCTGTCAAACTAGATTTGAGATGTACTTTGAAGACGGAAGTCGACAAACAATAAGAAACGGTATGGGATTTTTGTAACCCACAGACGAGCGGAGCACTGTGTGAGCGCAAGTAGAGAAGAGTTGGTGACTCCTCTACTGTTTATTGCCCACACAATACAAACATGTTTTTATTTCTTTTTCTTTCTACAAATTTTGGATAGGCACGCCTTTAAGGTATTTGGACCTTTTATGCATGGCGGGCCCATGGACTAGAGAGACTGTGACAAATCTCTCACTGACTGCTGAGAACTAGCTTGTTAACAGGAAAATACGATGATGGTGGATGATGGACGATGATGGATGGTGGATAGATGTAGTATGATGATGGATGGTGATGATAACGATGATGATTATGATCGCATGTAAGTCCAGTAAGTGAGTGTTTTGAAGTAGATGACCATCAAATATAAAATATAAATGCTTGCCTGTTATATGGAGTTCGAAAGTCACGTTAATGTTTCCCTGTTGGTTCCGGACTTTGAAATTGTAAATTCTGTTGTCGTTGACAGTGGCGTCTGTAACGTGCACGGTGCAAATGGCCAGGTGAAGGTCAACAGCATGCCTCTCACATCCCCCTGACAAATGTCCAGACCTGACGGGTTCATGGTTCGAAGATGTCAAGAAGTTTTTTTTTTGAAGTAGACGAAACTGTCGATATTTGGAACTGGGTAAGCGATCACCTCAAACTTGAACAGGCCATCTGACCCTTCGATGACCTCGACTGGCTTTGTAGTGTTGCTGACCTGTCGAGGAGGACCTGTGCAAGAATATACTCCTTCAAATTTGAATAGGAACGTTTCATAGGAACTCTGTTTATTAACTGATATCTTCTCAAGTTCAATATTAAATTGTTTAATTTTATTTAACTTCAATGAGTTGTTGCTAATGTTTATATTTCTTACAAATGTCAACGAGATTAGCAATACCGCAATATTATGGAAAGTTTGTCTTAATCCTGTTTCTTACTATTAACAACGGATCTGCAGGGTTTCAAACTGAAAACGTAATTATACGCGTTTACGTCCGTCGTCTTTAATGCAAGGGGAAAACATTTTACATTTTATTGACATCTTCTGACCAGAGTAACAGATCTAAAGTCAGCCAAGGACAGGTAAATAGTCGTTCTTGCAATTTCAAACGTTTCATTTTCATTTATTATGTTGTAAAAGTACTGTCCTTCTAAAACAACATCTGTACCTACCTGTGTGTGAGCACTATTTGTCCAGCAGGTGCTGATTTTGTATCTGTTGGTTTATTAAATATTTCACACATTCCAAATATAAGTGACTAGGCAATTAACATATGTTATCTGATATGACACGGTTTGCAATGTATTTATGCATATTATTGTGCGTGATAAAATATTCAAACATGGACGTGTGAATGTCAGTATTAGCTAATATGCGGTTAGACGTAAATACTCTCCTAGTATGAAATGAATATTTCCTCCATTTTTAAGTCTTCAGTTCAAAAAGCGCATTTCCCTGAATGGCGGCACATGGCAATCCACAGACTTAATAATGTGACCACAGTCATAAAGTCCACATTAGCGTGAGTTTCGGGAAATCTTTTTAACTCTGTAGTCTTGATTGATTAGACAAATCAATTCGACTTCATTTTAATCATCATCAAAGTGCACAAACGGAGGGAGATATGGTTGCTTATAGATGGTGGTGGTGGAGGTGGGGTGAGGTCGAGAAAACACAGAAAGAAAATTTCACTTTGCATTGGGTCAAAGTAGAATAAATTAAATCCATTAGAAAGTAGTTATTATTAGGAAATGTGTTTGTTGTTTAGAACAGATCTAAGCTAGATCTAAGCTACAACTAGGACTGACTGAACTCTCAAATATTTTTAGCCACAGCTTTAAAAAGTTTTCCAGCTGTCAGTTAAGAAGTTTTGTGAAGATTTTTGGTATCACAGACAGAAATCAAAAGCCAAAATACCCCATTATTTTAATGGTTCACACCGCTTTGGCACAATAAAATTGTTTTTGTTTATTCATTGAGAAGTAGATTGTAACGAAAGTTCATAACTTACAAAGAACATTAAGTTGTACAGAGGTCGAGTTTGCCTGCCCGAATGTGTTTCTTGCCAAGCAGTAGTAAATCCGGGCGTCCTCATAGGTTTTCTTTCGTATTGTGTAGTACAGAGGTGTTCGATCCAAGGCACTCCTTCCCATTTGCTGCGCGCCACTATTGGTGACCTTGAATATTTCAAGAGTCTGTCTGTTCCCCTGACCGGCTTGACACTTGAACCAAACGTCCCCATCAGAGATACTGACAGTGATATTGTTGCCGGCTTTTGGATGGGTGATGGTGAACGTGGGCATGGCTGGGGCGTCTGCAGCAAACAAGTGTTTATTAGAGACAAGTGTTTACATCTTGTTGATGAACACCTATGGTTTGTTTACGGTGTGCAAAATCCTCACATAGACTCATATAGACCATAGACATAGACAGATACACAGCCATACATATCGATCCACCCATCATTATATCCATAAGCATATGTACTGTGTTTACATCTTAAGGGTGAGTGGGTAGGTGTGTGTTGCTTAACATTTCTCCGAAAACTAGATGCATTTCAGGACGGTGTTGCTCAGACAAAGTTTACGTGCTGCCACAAGTGAGACTGCTGACGTAGCACAGGCCTCAGTCCCACCCAGTCACATTCTACTGGCACCGGGCCAACCAGTCCTAGTACTGTACCCTGTAGTGCCAGACGTCTGTCAGGGCAGCTACTAGACTGACAATTTTTAAGTCTTAGGTATATCTCGGCCGGGATGCGAACCACCGACCTCCTGCTTCGGAAGTGGACGCCCTACCCACTAGACCACCGAGCGATGGGCAACATCCAGGAACTGGTTTCAAACTCACGACCCTCTGTCGTGTGAGAAACGAACGTTACTTCTATAACGCGCACCTTTAAACACTGATTCTCTTTTTGCGGTGCCAGGGATCTGCTACGTTGTAAAGATATCATAACATGGGAGTACTGTTGTTGAAAGTTTAGGACTGTGCACTCTAATTCTAGAAATGTCTGTCGCCTCCAAGTAAACCCCGGCAGTTTTTCAATACCTTGTTCACATTCCAAAAGCTCCTGCTACAGTAAGTCCTTGCTGGAAGTTATCAGTGTCTCACACAGTGTCTCACACATCTACATGACCGTCACTTCTTTAGTCCGTTTGCTCCTCCGGGGAACATAGGGCCTCAACGACACTCCTCCAGCGGACTCGGTTCGCGGCGGTCTTCTTCAGCTGAGCCCATGTCCATCCGGCTGCCTTTATTTCAACCTCCATGCACCTCCTCCATGTCTGTCTTGGCCGGCCAACTTTTCTTTTCCCTTGTGGGTTCCAGTCGAGGGCTTGCCTTGTGATGTTGTCAGAGCTCTTTCTGACGGTGTGGCCTATCCAGCCCCACTTTCTTCTTCTGATTTCTCGGTCGATGGGGATCTGTTTTGATCTCTTCCATAGGCTGATGTTGGAAGTTTTCTCTGGCCATCTGATGTGCAGGATGTTTCGGAGGCAGCGGTTGATGAAGGTCTGGAGCTTACTTGTGGTTGTCATGGTCAGTCTCCAGGTTTCCGAGCCATAAAGCATGACTGCTTTCACGTTGGTGTTAAAAATACGAATTTTGGTTTGTTGTGAAAGGGCAGTGG
>SMGT01013762.1:139571-210851 GCA_004794575.1 Lanistes nyassanus | reverse complement strand
AAAGACACTATAGGTACACCTGCTCTGTTGTTCAGTTCACAACACAATCCGCAGGGCTTAGATTTTCAAGGCTATGTGTGAAACGGAACTGAAAATGATTCTTCTACCATAGAATTAATGAGTTCCCTGCATTCAGATTTTAGACTAGGTCTTTTTTTGATGAGACACGCTGGGATTTGCTTAAACACTTACGAAACCATTTTTTCTAAGCAGACGGGACTCTTGAGAAAAATTGAATTAAAAAAAAGGCAGGGATTGAAACCTTATAAAATTAAGAAGATGCAATCAAAAATGCTTAATTATTCGAGTTATTCAATAGTTTATGCTACTGGTTACTTTTGTATCGCAAGGTTGTTTGTGGGGAACGTCTTTTTTGGCCTGCTCCAAGTGGGCTTACAAACAACTTAACAAGCATAACTGGAAAGAGATGCTTTAACGATAAGAACAATTATTGACTATCAGTATCATGGTTTGGACGATTTTTAAAAAAAAGTAAATATTTCACGTATAGTTAAAACCTTTGGTACCCTAAAACGCTTGTGAAAAACTTTGCTTCAATTTCTCACGAGAGTTTCGCACGCTGCCCCCCTCCCCTCCTCTCTGATCTAAATTGTCACTACCTACTCCATGGCGAATACTAAACTGAGACAAGCACAGTTCGCAACGCATGAATCCTGCTTTTGAAGACGGCTTGATATACGGATACCGCTTCGTGTAATCTTCTCTATAAAGCTGACAACCGACATGCAATTTTTCGTTAAGATCTGCCTTGGCTTCATCAACCAGCCTCTTCGCCATTTTAAGAGTTTTCAAAACTAGTTCAACACACTGCTACTGGCTGAAAGGCGATCGGCTTACCGAAACGGATACCCGATTGGCTGTTGACATGTATAACCGGAGGGCTGACTGGTCAAGAGAAACATTGTCTACACCAGCTTCCCGCATGACTAATTCACATGATCGGTTTGTCTCGCCGGGGAAAAAAACATGTTTTTTTTTTAAACAGTCAGAATCGGATTTTGCGTAGCAAAATCAGGCATTTCCGTAGGTCCATAACAAGAGATTGATTTCCGTAGCAGATTACGGAAATTCCGTAATAGCTGGCAGCTCTGCATTCTGTAACCAGTACTTATTCTGTAAGCAGCACTCATTCTGCAAGCCACCACGTGGCGAAACAAGATGATTTCCAAACTCTACTAGCAATATTACCTGTTAAAGAAAGTAACAAGCAGTTTTTAAATTCTTTCAAAGTTTTATGATAAATAAGCCTGCAACCTGAGTCCTATAAATTGGTTACTGACCTAAACAAGGGAGTTGGGAGATGACTATGGGGTCACAACAGTACCAAGTGATAATGACATGAAAATAGTCCAACCTGCATGGCAAAGATGTGATCATGGTACTTTTCACCAAACACAAACACTGATCCGTTATCTGTGTATGCTAGAAACATCTGAGCTCCTTCGCCAATAGTTTTGAACACCTGGTAGCCTACATCACACTTGAGAATGATGGTAGCAAAGTAGAACTGCAGAATGAAGCCCCCAATCACCGGACGCCAGTTCACCTGCACACCACAAAACCAGGATCACAAATATGTTGTCATTTATTCAATGTTTGAGATGAAACAACTTAAACTCTTTCAGCTCAAGAACAAAATACAGGTAAAAAGAAATATGTTCCCAGTTCCATTAGACAGCTGGTGAAAAGTACAAAGAAGTTGAGGGACACCAATCACTGCTGGTTAAGCTGAGAACAGGACTGCAAATCCCCAAAACTCAGAAAGATGTAGACGAATGAGGACAGTAAAGGCACACGACAAACACGAGGTATGCAATCTGTCAACTAACGATCAAAAACACTTAAAATAAGTTGTCCCTGATCTTTGCCCAAACATGTAAAATGTTCCCCAGACTTTTTCAATATGGGAAAAAAACCCAAAAAGAAAAACAGAAAAAAGTATTTGTAATGCTTGTCACAACACTCATAGTGGACAATTCACTGCCAAATTACACATTTTTTATAATTCAAAGATTGAATTTCCACCTGGCGAGGGTTTTCAAAAGATCGTTTTCCGCTGCACAGAACGAGAGTTCTACCCACAAGAGAAAGAAAAAAAAATATTATGCCTTCCAGGTACAGATACGATGAAAGTCCTTACCTTGGCTGGAAAAGCAGAAAACAAAAAAATCACAAGAAGGAAAACAGTCAGTCCTGCCAAGGACAGAAGCTTCTCAGGGTTCTTGTACACAGAGCTGATGATGATGGCAATGATTCCGAACACAGGCAAGAAGACTGCAACCCTTCAACACAGCACACAGATTCTGTCAAGCCCAGTTCAAACAAGCAGACATCACACTTTTCAGTTGATCGTTCTTAAGGCAATACCAACCCCAAAACAAACAAACAAAATCAAACAAGTGTTGGCTGCTTGGGCTGTGCCCAAAGTTTGTGTTCTGTATTGCATCCTGAAGGGATAATACCCTGAAGCACTGACTTTAGCTGTTTTATAATAGATGTATTTAGCTTGCCCCAGTTTCGTTGCAGTTAAACCACATGTCCAATCCAAGGCAAAGTCATCCCCATGTTCAAAATGCCAGGCTTTACACTTTTTTAATCATTAATAAAGCAGCAGCAAGACCTGCAATATTCTGCAACACGAGAAGCACATTGTTCTCCCTGCTGTGGTATCTTTCTGATAGGCATGTCTACCTTTAGTCTTGTTACTTATTTAGTGGCATCTTTTATAAACTCTGTTCTGATCACAAGCCAATACTTTCTCATTATTCTTAGAAATGTCTTAATCATAAATTACTGAGATCCTCTTCATGCCTCTAAGTCTGACTCCAAAATGCTTTCTATGCTCTCACACAATCTGAGCACCATCTACATCTGCTGAATTTTGAAGTCTTGCACGTTAACGTTTTCACTTATTCTCCAGATTCCTCAAATCCCTTGAAGCTGTCAAATTTGGTTACCCACTTTTGTGCACTAAAACATAAAATGTGCTATTATTCTTCATTTTCTGAACTCCATACAATTCTCTCACAAAAAACCCCAAAGATTGGCAACCTGAAATTTACTACAACCACATGTCTCTAAAACATGGCAGCAATCTTCTTAAGACCAACTTGAACATAAATAGCATGGAACTCACAATGTGTGAGATCATGATGAGCCAAACATTCAGACATTTCTAGTTTTCACACAAAGGTGGTTCCAAGACAGCCAGCAGACAATAACAGCTTACCACCGCAGAATTTCCCAGTTGTTATTTATAGTCTGATAAATGGGCTTCATCACACTGTTGATGACAATGTGACCAAACCGTGACCAGAAGCAAGACATTGACACCAAGAAGAGAACCACACAAGTCACCGCAACCAGTGATGTCACACTGCGCTCCTCAGGACAATGGTGAGTGATGCAGAACACAATGGATGTGGTGAAGTAAGCTGCATAGATTCCTACCAACAGCCCTATTAGTACCTGAAAATAAATTACACAACTACACTCATCATTATATTAATGGAACAAATTATAAAAACATTCTGTGGGTTTTTTGCATACATCAAGGAACATTACTCAGGCTTAAGATTCATGTCACACAGTTTTCATGCTTACAGCTTGAACAGTTTCTTGCTCCCTAAAGGAAATGTTGCCTAATAAAGTTCTCTTATCATCTTAATTCTTCAGTTTTCTAATTTAGCTTTTTGCCCACTAAAAAAAGACTTCAAATATTATTTTTACAAGGGGAATATGTTCAGCAGGTAAAGTGGAATCAGACTGGCACACTACAGAGGACTAAATAAATGCATCTGAACACAACAACCATAAACTTTCAAGGCTCATCTGGCCTGCTGCTCGTGGGTCTCAGCAAACTGCTCATAAAGACTATCTACTTTGTCACAGGAATGCCTCACCTTCTTCAAGAAGGAGGAATTGGTTATGAAGAAGCCTGTGATGGACAAGTGGATGGAGACAAGCCAGGGAATGGAGCTGTTCTCAGATTCATTATAGTCTTCATCTAAACTTGTTCCCTCTTTTTTTAATTAAAAAAAATGTTTATGAATCAAACTGTTTATAGACCCTGAAATTATTGCCAACAAAATCACCTCTTTAATTTTATATATTCTTTATCACCCAAATAGTATCAACAAGCACAGTCTCCTGATAATAAAGAAGAATTAGAAGAGCAATACAAATGCAAACAATAAGTGTTGGTAACAAAGACTGTAAAAGAGAAAGAAACAAAATTCCTCTATGATTATGGTGATTAGCTCTCTATTTTTTTTTCTTTTTTTATAGTTTTTAATGAGACGATATTAAGTATGACAGAAAGACAACTCTGAAACACTCAGGTAATGGTTAAGCCAACCCAGTGACACACAACAACAGTCTAACAATAGTATATACCAACAGTAATAAAAGTTCTAACACCGATGGCAAATAAATTTCTAAAGGTAACGACAGTGATTAAAATCCTCCCTCAAACCTTCAAAGATCCAGATTTTAATGAATACATCAATCGTACCCTCTTCAATCTCAATCTGGAAGGGCTTGATAGCACCATCAAGAACAGCACCATCCCTGGAGTCCAGCATCTTCTCATTCTCTGGGTTGACCTTGCTTAGTTCAAGTCCGACTCCAGGATCATCAGCAGCTAAAGAATCTTGGGTCGGTGTCCTTCTTGTGAGTGACATGACCTAAACAGTCAAAAGATATGACGTAAAAATTAACCATTTGAGACAGGTCATTTGCATCAACAGTGCCTCAGTGCCTCTGCTTGGCATTTTTGGTTTTCCATTGAGCTAAGTTAAAAGAAAATGAAATCACTGCCAGACAGCTAGGTACTACACAAGTAGGGGGGCGAAATATCTAAACTGTTACATCAGTTTTCTTCTGCTTATTGTTTTTGCTGCAGACTTTGGTGAATCATTCCTTTCCAGACAAGCTATAACAGCCAAGCCCACATGAATTGTGTGCGTCATGCAGTAACAGCATCAGCCTTTGCTCTCCTCCCTTCTTCTTCGGTTTTATACCTGCAGCAGAGCAGACAGTTTGGAAAGTCATTAATGTAACTTTTATTGACAGTGCGTGTGCGGGGGGGAGAGAAGGGGGTTCTAGCTGCAGTTCTCGGTAGATCTATTGTATAAGATCCAGGGTTTTAACTGCATCAGGCGCCGAAAGAGCTTAATCATTTCTTTACGACCTAACTCGTATGGTCCCTGCATCTGAAGTTCTCTCACATAAACGCTTGGGCTTTCCTTGTGTGCGTGCAGGTTGGGGGGGGGCGGGACGGGGGAACACGCTATATGTATTTCGATCGTGACTTACAGTTGCAGGCGTGCAGTTTGTCTACATGGTTGGACTGGTGCCCATCTGCCACTAAAATACCAGTTCCCATTAAAGCTAACAAAGCAAATAATGTAAAGCTGACCAAGCAAATGTGAAAGTGGTCATGAAAGTGTCAAAACAAGCGCATCTAAGAGTTTGTATTTACAAATATATTTCGATATGTAAAATCAGTTTTATCAGCTTTGTACTTACAGTAGTACTTACCTTCGAGACTTATCCAGCTTGGTAACAAACTATACCAGTGCTCAAGTACAAAGTGAAATTTTACATCTGACATGCACGTGTTTGCCTTGTAAATGAAATAAGAAAGGCGGCATTGAGCATGGCTTAAAGCGCAGCATTACTGGAACCAATCAACATTAGTTTTACACAAAAATCTTCTGCGCATGCGCAATGAAGATAAATAACTGGCAAAACGGCGTCCTTCGTGAAAGCGATTCCTCTGGTAGGATATATATATATACAAATTTGAGATGAATATCAGCCACTGCATGTATTCTGGGACAGAGGGTGCATGTGATGGCGTAGACGATGTTGCTGTTGGTGCAGGTGAAGTTGCGTTTGATGACAAAGGTGGTATTGGGTGTGTGGAGTGTTGTGGCAGTGTTAAGGTAGGGGCAAGTGTGGCAGCGGGGGACATTGCACGGGGTGGAGCCGCAGGAAGGGGGGAAGGAGGTAGTCGGTTTTAGTTTGGAGTGTACTAGAAGGTCTCGCAGGTTCTTATCCCGCCGACATGCTAGAGGGGGGGGGGGGTATTTTGAAGAGGTGGGGTTCAGATTTAGACAACAGGTGCCAGTTGGAAAGGAGGATCCTACGTACTGGGAGGTTGTGGGGGTGGTGGGTCAGTACAGTCATTCGCCTTGGTTCTGTGTGTCTGTGGTGGTGGGAAGGTTGTAGTGTAAGTGCGCACGGTGTGGCGGCAACTTTCTGTCTAGCAGTGTGTAGAAGTTTGGAGGGATAATTGCGGGCGAGGAAAAAGTCTACCATTCTGTCGGATTGTTCATGGAAGTCAGTGTCGTCAGAGCATAGTCTGCGGAGTCTCAGAAACTGCGAGTAGGGTATGCTATGCAGGGTGGAGGGTGGGTGAGATGAGTGGAAGTCCAGGTTGGAGTGTGAGTCCGTAGGTTTGTAATGGATGGTGCTTGCAAGGTGGCCGTTCTGCAATGTTATGTTGATGTCGAGGAATGTGACAGAGGTGCATGCAATGGAGGGGTGGAAGTGTTGTATGTACTGGATGTACTGCAATAACTGAGACTCAAGGAGGGAAGTGGCGCCTAGACCGTCGTCGATGTAGCGTCTGTATAATTCTGGGGTGGGGCCCGTGTAGCTGTTGCGGATGTTATGTTCCAGCCAGCCCATGAAGAGACAAGCATAACTAGGGCCCATTTTGGTACCCATCGTCACGCCGCTAATTTGGTGGAAACACTGGCCGTCAAACTCGAATGTGTTGAGCTTGAGGATCAACTCCGCCAACCTACTCAGAGTGTGTGTAGGAGGGTGGGGGTTGCTGCGTAGGTGGAGGAAGAAAGACAGTGCAGTCAAGCCATCAGTGTGGGGTATGGATGTGTATAGGGATGTGACGTCAAGGGTGAAGAGGAGGGTGGGTGTGAAAGTGTGGGAGGAATTGAAATGGTCCAGGAGTGTGAGAGTGTCTGTGGTGTCTTTGGTGTAGGTGGGGAGCGACTGGACGATGGGCTGGAGTATAGTATCTAAATAATGGGAAGTGTTCTCTGTGGGGCAGCTACAAGCAGAGACAATGGGTCGGCCAGGGTTGTTGGCTTTGTGTATTTTGGGCAGCAGGTAGAAGGACGGTTGTTTCGTGTCTTTCTTAGTGAGAAGTTTGGCTGAAGGTGGTAAATCGGCCGAGTCAATGGAGGTGCGGATCACTTTAGAGATCGTTTTCGTGTCGGCCGCAGGTGGTCGGAGTGAGGCTCGTAGAAGGTGGTGTCTAGCAGCTGCCGGTGTGCCTCGGCTATGTTTAAATTGCGGTCCCAGACGACGATCGCACCGCCTTTGTCGGCTGGTTTGATGACGATGTCAGTGCGATGCCGGAGGGACTCAATAGCTTGGAACTCGTGGACTGACAGGTTGCTGTGACGGACGGGCTTAGGGCGCAGGTGGGATATTTCAATGCGGCACTTGTTGATGTAATGTTCCACATGCGTGGAGATGTCGTGTGGTGGTTCCCGTGGCCTGCGAGGTACGAACAGTCGGAGGAAGATATCGTCTGTCGTCGAAGGGGGGGGCTTCGGCACTGATTGAAGTGCAGCCATCCACCGTAGGGTGCGGAAAAAGCGGTCGCAGTCAAGGAGTGTTTGGTAACGGCTGGTGAAAGGCCGGAGGGGGGTGAATTTCAGGCCCTTGGCTAACACCGATTTCTCAGGTTGTCAGGGATACATTTAACTAGGTTGGAGTGGGGGGGGGGCTAAAGGTGGTGGTGGGGACCGACAGCAGCGAGGCCACGGGGAGCGGGGGGCTGGAAGGGGGATTTTTTCTTGACCCGCAACGATCCTGTGTGAGTGTGGAGAGCTTGCGATTTTTCGTGAAAAGACATTCGCGGTAGACCAGTTGATTATGTGTGTGGACTAAAGAGGTAACCAAGGTAAAGGAGGCAGGAGGGAAGAGAGAAAGAAGTTGTTTTTTGTAGGTGGAGCGAGCAGTGCGAAGTGAAGTGAGTTTGGTGTCTAGGTAAGAGATTTGAGAGCGGATAAGTTTACGGCTGGTTAGAAGGAGGATGCGGTTAGTTCTGCGTAAGATGGAGGGGTTAGTGGAGTCAGATGGGGAGTGACGTAGGAGAAAGCCTTTCGGAGTTACTTTTAAGCGGAGACAGGTTTTGAGAAAAGTGAGATGGCTGGCAGTGCGGGTCAGTTTGAAGGTGGTTCTAGCATAGGTGATAGCAAGGGAGAAGAGTAGGGGAGACGGGTGTAGGAAGAAGAGAGAGGCAATGAGACTGGCAAAGAAACGGGTGAGGGGGTTAGAGGTCGCCATAACGGAAAAGTATCTAAAGGGGGGGGGGGAACAAATGGGAGGCGAAGTAAGAGGTGCGGGGAACGGTAGATAGGCGGAAAGCAGATAAGAGACAATTAAAAAGCGACGGAGACAAATGGACAACAAGTAGTACAGTCAAGTTGTATCTAAAATATAAAAGAAAAACAAGTGACCGCCGCTTGGAGGATAAGCCCAAATTAAATGTAAAACAAGGGAACTGTACCAAGCTAGAAAAGTGACAAAGACGACGACAATCTACATGTTTCGGGGCACTACCCCTTCATCAGGACGACACAAAAACGACGAAAAAACGAAAAGGAAAAAGACTGCCACCAAAAGGAGGACTGTGACATTCTAACAACGATGTGGAGATGTCCGTTATTTTCCCCTGCATCCCATCGCAGGCGCGGGTCGTGGATCGTTTGACGATGTTGACCTGGTTTTGCCTTTTCTTGTATTTTGACACCCATGCCGTGCTGGTCTTAGTTTAGGTTGTAGCTCGGGTGACCCATATTGTTATTGTTTTCCTTGTGAAAGAAATCAGAGTTTTGCCGCTATGGGCGATCCTTAAGGCCATAGCGGCCCATGTATTGTTGACGAAAAACCTCCCCCCACTCCGAGTTCTTTTGTGGGTTGGGGGAGGGATGTAACAATATGTGTGTCAGGTAGTAGGTAGCAGGTAGGTTAGTGAGGGGCTTAGAGTACAGTTTAGAAGAGGATATTGGACACATGACAGGTCTTGGAACTAAACATAGAGCAAGACAGACACTAGGGAGGCCAGACACATCACTCTGAGCCGCCCAGCACTCAGTTAACTATACACACAGAAGCCAAAGCTCCAAACATGCACTGTCCACGAGGGCCACAGAGTGCGCATATGTCAATCACGATCACACGTGCAGATCGTGGGAATCAGACACTCGCCACTTAGGTTAGGTATATAAACCCTGGTGGGGGTAGACATAAGGATAGATAGAGGGACCGACTGATGAAGGTAGCTAGGTCGACGAATGGCGGGATAGAAAGAAGGAAAGCTGAGATTTATTTGAAGTGTTCTTGGTATTTCGTGACTTGTTGAAGGTGACGTCTATTGAACTGCAGAGCGCGGATGTTGTTTTGGTGTATGAGAAGGGAGGCCTAATGGCCGGTTGCACAGAGTATGTGCCCAATAAAAGAACTGAACGGCAAAGCACTTGTGGTCTTCTCTACGCCAGCGGTGACCGAGACAGTCGTGCGACATCTTTCTTCGTGGTGCCGGATAACGGTACAGGTGTGACAAGACTTTGAAGTCCTTTGTGGATAATTACTTGTGATAGTAAGTCTGTGTGACAAGACTTTGAAGTCTTTTGTGGATAATTACTTGTGATAGTAAGTCTGTGTGACAACACTTTGAAGTCCTTTGTGGATAATTACTTGTGATAGTAAGTCTGTGTGACAACACTTTGAAATCCTTTCGATAATTACCCTAGTTTATTTTGTCTGTATGAAAACACTTAAGGTAAAGGAGAACCGGATACTTTAAGAACAGTAAGCGACTCGAAAGATTGACTCAGGAGATCGATCTTTGTGTGTAGTTTAATAAATAAGGCCGGGTCCTTTTTAGGAAAACTACGTCGTCTCGTTGTCTTGGGTTTGTGTTTGTGAGGGGTGGTAAGCAAGACGAGCAGGCCCCACATGCCCTTGGTCGTTTGGTGAGAATAGAGTGACCGAGTGGTGTGTGATAACAAGTATGCATCCTCTTTATAACCTTAAATTTATTCCCAGCTACAACAGCATCTTCTACATTAAAGCACATCTCAAGTACAAAGATTTTTAGGGCACTGCATCTCGGATGCTGGCTAGATGACACTCACTCAACCAATGCATTGCTTCAGACAATAACACAGCATGGGAAAACAAATTTTAATTAAAAGCAAGTCTCAGCTTCTCGTTTCCCCAAAGGAAGACACTGTAATTGATCGTGAGCCAGATAAGACCCACGTGGTTAGCTGGCCTAACTGATCTGATGCACTGCTAGCCTGTCGCTATGGCAGGTCTGTTGGCGTGATATTTGTCACTATAGCTGATACAGTATATGTTAATGATTTGTTGTCGTCACTATGGCAGGTCTGTTGATGTACTGCGGACTTGTCACTAAGCTGGTCTGTTGATTTTCTGTTCGTCTGTCACTTTGGAGGTTGATGTGCTGTTGGTGTCATTACAGATAGTCTGTTGATGGATCAGAATAGTTTGACTTCAGTCTCAAATTTACAGCAGGTTTTTTCTTGATACAGTCATATTTTGGGTTGTTGCAGAGGTATGGTGGACTTGGAAATTTGGTTCTGTATCTTTCATCTGAATTCCTTTCTCAATATTAAGAATATCATTTAAACGTTCGGACACAGCATGAATGGTTGCAATGTCTGTAGTTGTTTTAAGAATATCAGCGACACAATTTAGTTTTTTCAGGGCTTCTGTACGCATACTGTCAGCCTCATCGCACTCTGTGGCATCACAAGTATCCTCACTGAAAACAGATGAGGTCAAATGTAGGTCATCTGACTCATCCTGATCATAGGTATAAGCTCCATCTAACTGAACGTCAGTTAATCCTGCAAGCATGTGCACCGCATGAATGTGCCGACACATGATGGCGTGTGTCAGAAATTCTGGACAGGTGCATGTGTACATGTGAGTACATACATTACAGGTGCTGCATACTAACTCACAGTGACAAATGTCATGTGAAGTGACTTTTTTCACACTGTACTGAAGTCCACTGATAGTCTGTGATGGTAAACACCACTCTCCATTTGAGTCAGTGATTTCCACCGTTCCTGTTAGCACTGCGCCATCTCTGTGTCCATTTCTGATTTCTTGTAACAAATGCCTCATATTGTCTCGTTTCAATTTTATTAGGTGTTCCACCTCCTTGTCTCTTGCCAGTTTCAGAAGCACAACAAGCAGGCTGTCAGTCCGTCTATTCTGTTCTCTGTTGAAGTGAATGTCCCTCAGGATGTTGTGGAATGCTTCTGTGTACATTTTGGCATTTTTAAGGGAGCCAGTCTGAAAGCACATAGCCCAGAGTGAAGATTTGTCATCAACAACATAATGCTTGCAGAAGTAATCTGAAAATGGGCTGGCCATTTCCTTCAAGTATATCAGGAAGTCTTGCAGCTGTTTTCGAAATATTGATTTCTTTTTGTCTGTCTGCAGAATTTTCAAAAAGGCATATGTCTCACACTTTGTTTGGTTTGAAGGTATTACCTGACATATTTTCTTTCGCCACTTCTCTTCAACACTCTGACAGCAGTACTTTCTGTTCTCAGGTTTTGAAAATACTTCACACCAGGCATTGTAAGAGGCACTTTCAGCTTCACTCATAAAAATGTTTGTTGGAAAGTCCTGATCACTGGTCTCCTTCAATGCTTTCAGAAAGACCTGAATGACTTCTGCATCATCACGATTGGATATGGCCCATGCTACCGGTACAGCCTCCTCACAATCATCCACCACTAGAACTGTGGTTAGGATGAAATCATCGTGTGTTGCACTAGAGGTGGAATCCACATAAATCACTTTTGAGCTCAATCTTTTCATCATTTCTTTCTGGAATGGCGTTTGCAGGCAAAGGAGAAAATCACTACCATGCAAGATGCCATGAGAGGTTCCCAGTGCTTTATAAAAGATCACAGGATTTTTGGAACGTCCAACCAGATCATGCACCCACAGCTCCACACTCTGACAATCACTTGCATGCCGTTGTATTTGGGAAATGTTATACTGATTATTAATGTTATATGTCCTCCTTGTAATCACCATAGGGTCTCTTTTCATACTGGTAATGTTGTCTCTAATATCATCAAGGATTTCCATCATCTCAGCACCCTGAGTAAGTTTTCCTTCTATTATTTTTTTCAGATCATTTGAAATCTGCAGATGCGTAAGTTCCACACTGTGAGGAACATGGTGAAGACAATATTCAACACGAACTTTTCCACTTTTGTGACTTTTTCGTGCAGCGATGTACGACGTGCACATTGAACCTGTTTTTCGTGACCTTCGAATCCGTTTTGGATTCGAAATACGTCGAATAACACCCTGACGATCGCAATGATACACCGTAAGTGAATAATGTGCTCCTACAGATACTCCATGGTTCTGAGTATATCTTGCCGAATGTAAATTTTCAATCCTTCCCTTCCAATCATGAAATGCTTGTTCTGTTCCAAATACTGCAAAGAGAATTTGTACATTCTCGTGATGGCATGACTGACAGTGAGATATCAGTTCTTGTCTTGTTTTGTACCTGAAGTTTGGACACCTGTCACAACAGTGTTTGTATGGTTGATGCTCTTCTATCATTTGATCCGAGTGAAATTTTTTCTTGTGTCTATTCATGCTTCCTCGGGAAGACAGTATTGTGTTACAAAATGGACAAACAACATCTCTCAGTTTTGCTTTTTTTGAAATTGGCACATCTAAACACAGCTGTTGCAAGGAAGGCAGAATGCTGAGATTGGGCTGAACTGAAGTTTCAGCCTGAGGTTCGTCAATCTTTCTTTTGCGTGAAGGCAATGCATACATGTGGTCAGTGGACAGTAAACTTACAATGCAACTAGAGTCCATGGCTGACTGTGCTCTGAGCTGTGGAAAACCGTTTGAATTCAGCAGATGGCTGCTGGGAGCCTCTGTTGTCCTAGGGCAGTCACTTTGAATATGCCCTTCGTGATTTGCCGAACTGCTGTAGCAGAAGCCACTCCTGAAAAGAAGGAATGAAATTTAAGAAAGGGGTTTTTATTAAAAACTATTCATTATGCTATGTAGTAGAAAACATCTCCACTCATGTCAAGCTAATTTTACTGTACTGACATGCACATTTCGAAAGGTAACACTTTATGTATCTTTAGAGAAAATTTGACATTCATTTTTGTGCTTTTCTTAACCCCCTTGAATATGAAAGTAAAACAAAATGCATTTTGATGCTTAACACCTTTCCGTTACCAGACAGATTCATCAAAAGCAGCAAACAAGACAATGCTGTTGTCACAGAGTGAATGACAATGACCATCACACAAGCTTTATGACACACTTTAAGCTCTATTATCTTGGCAGAATGGCCAAATAATGTCACAGAGCTTGTAGGTTTTCTATTTCTATTGCGATTTTCCCTTGGTGGTATTTTCTTTGGACCTGTATGGCATAGAGCATGCATCACACATCCACTGATCCAGGCACCCATACGCCATGACATCAGGAAAAAAAATCCCACATCATCCAAATATAAGTTGACACCATTTATACACATGATAGCAACTTTTGTATAACAACTTCTTTAACATACACTCAGGCTATCGATGAAACTATGAAGGACTGAACTGAGCAAGAGCAAACTCTAGGGAGAACGTAATAAAAAATTCAACTAAGAAATAGCGAAGAATAACAGAAGAAAAAGAGCGAGCATAATATCAAATGTAAACCACATATTCACTTCATTCATTCCTCTCCTCCCTCGGACCACCTACCATATGTTACATATCCAGGCACCCGCATATTGGCACTGCATAATGAATGCCCTAACCCCAACCCTGCATAATGAATGATCGGAGGCTTTCTCTCTTGCACTCAAGTCAACTAAATAATTATTTTCCTAACATCGCCTTACAGACCTCAACACACCGCTCACCAACCCATCACTAGCCGTGTTACTGTCATGTGTATATTCCACTCTTCTTGCCTTTCAGGGGATAGTGGCTGGTCAGTGTCATTCACCACGTGACAGTTTGTTACAGAGGCAGAACTTTAGGCTATATGAGGTAACTAAGTGATTTTTTTAAAGTTTAAAGCTTACATCATTGTGACAATGTCAGAAATTTGAATGCATCATTTAATGCATTTTAATCATAACATGAGAAAACAGCTTTATTTCTACAATGAAGAAATTACAAATGACGGTCTCAGAACAGTCATGCATACACAGTCTGAAGGAAGGTTCCAATAACCCTGTGATTTAAAATAATAAATCCTCAAGGAATTTCCCACTGCACTTTCGCACGACAGTTTTTTTTCCTCCTTTGCTTGCAAACCTCTTTCCAGAGAGAGAGGATGAGAAGATTCCATTCCAAAATAATTTGCATGGACTACACACATTTCACTACAAAATATGACTTTAAGTACTGTACTAGTTCTTGATGAATTCAAGGATGGGGTGCCAGAAGCCTGGCTTGGGTCCAACTGGGAGGATGTTGAAAAGATTGTAGTGTTTCTAACATTAAAATCAGACCATGACTTCCATATTCCAAACCAAAGGTTTCATGAGTGACTTGACCAATAATGTTCACAATGCTTCACTGCTTGGTGTTCAATTTTACCAAAACTTACACACAGACCCTTCCATTCCTGGTATGCTGATGACAGCTGAAGAAACCAGCTGAACTAACTTATATCACAGGTATCAGACAAGAACCTTATTCTTTTTTTTTAATTCTCCAGTCTGAAACCAGTGAGTCCACGTTTCAAAAATTCTTACAGGATATTCTAAAAGTCAGAGCCAGTTTGGCATTATTTCCACAAACATTATCTGTGATGGACAGCAGACAGAATGCATTCTTATTTGGAGAGAACTTGATTGTGAAAACAATTCCCCTTTCCAACTAAAATACTTAGTTCGAAAACAATATGACAGCAGAGAAGAATAAAACTGAAACAATGAGTTACAAGCATTTCAGAAAGATCCAGGTCTTAGTACTGAGCATTTAAATACAGAATGTCTAATGTTGCAGAGCTAGTTGCATTTGTGAGAGAGTGTTGGCTTTCCGTTGATCCTAACTGCTTGAGGACCAGGAAGATTTGGTAGGCAGCAAGCACAGCGATGGTGACACAAGCTTCTTGAATCTGGATTTTTTTTGTGGGTTATGACTTGAACATTCTTCCAATCCAAGCTGTTTTTGGTTGTACTTGCAGATATCTGTATATATTTATTAGCTTGGGGCGTTCCTCTATCTCTCCTGCAGGATTATTGATTATTATAGAGGTATTTAGGCACATGGAAGATGGTTACAATTTTGCATGACTACGATGAACTTCAAGGCATCACACTCCTTGACAATGATGGCTACTTCTGTCAAAATGTCAGCAAGATCAGTGACAACAGAAGAAGACTGTGTGACTGGTACACTAATGTTTGCTGCAAAAAGCTAAGGAAGTGACAACCTACAATGTGTTCTGTGCAATAGGTTCATGCTATTAGGCTCCCTCATCCACCCTCCCCCACCCCCAAACAATCTCCCCAGTGTAGTGACACTCTCCTTTTTAACAGTTTTTAGGGGAATTTTTTTTTCTATATCCTGGAGCATGGCATAAACTCATTTACCTTGCTGGTTTTCCGGTGCTTCCTTCCTTCTGCTTCTGAGGGCAACTGCAGCTGACATTTCTTCTGCATTTTTCATGTCCGAGAAAATTCTTTTCCATCCGCAATGACTAAGAGGGTCAGGACTTTCTGCTGTTGGATCCCCCTCCCTGAAGTGCTGCAAAGCAAATCAAACTTCAAAGCACACATGCACTTTCAGTTTATGTAAAATACAAAAACATGTACATAAATAGTAATACATATCATTTGTGATACCTTGTGCGGTGCACCAGAATATTAAATTATCCATCACAAAATGGTATTCCATAAGACTTTCTGGAACTTTTTGCGGTGGAGGGCTACAAAATAATTGTGTTGGAAAGAGTTTTTCCTTGCTCAATACCTGATGGCTCGGTGAGTAGAGTTGCGGACTATTGCTGGTAGAAGGTTGCTGGTTCGAATCCTGGTGTGGAGTTATACATTGTGCGAACTCCAGCTATTCTCCCCACATTAAACTGCCTGCTCCCACTGCCACTGGCCATCTTACTGGTGGTTCTTTCAGTGCATTGCTTAGTAATACGGCCCATGCCCCTATAGTCCACCGTCCTGATATGCACCCAGTTTGCAGTGGGACGTTACGCAACCAATAAGCAGCCTGACATTTTCCCAATGCTCTCTACATCACCACCCTCTTGGTCTCCATTAGTTTCTGCAGAAACCGAACCCTTACCCACAAACCTAATCATGAACCTATAGCGTAAATTAAAATATCCCCCCCCCAAAAAAAAAAAATTACATAAAACTATTTACAGCCTGAAAAACGCTCTGCCACTCGGTGTATAGGCTTTTTAAACAATTAAATAGCTATGTCGTAAGATCAAAATCAAAATGTGCGTGACACTGACAAATCACCTGTTCGCACACAGACCACACAACACACACTCACACTGTGACAGCTAGGTCGGTAATTTTAGAGGGACTGTGCATCCACCTCTAACTGAGGGATGTTGAACATACCATGTGGCATATCCAGTTGATGGTTTTCAAGTTCACTAATTATATTTCCAGGCTTCACGGAATAAACATTATTGCTTCACAGAAGTCTGGAGTCGCTATTCGGTTATTTTCCCCATACACAAAAATTTACCCTCACCACTGCCAGGCAGCGTGGTTCAAAACGCTTGTGCTGAATCGATGGGGAGATCACTCTAACAAACAATCGAACGATCGGGAGGTTTAATGTTTGCCACTGTTTAGTCAATTTAGTGTCTGCTAGTTTTTTCCCCCAGTTCATAATAGACTAGACAAAAACGTTTGCATAAATTAATATTCATATAATGTTTAAAAAGTAGTTGCTATTTCGGTTTCCAAACACGTAAGTATCTAAAAATAACGCGTTTGAGACGATTCTCGGAACTCTGAATCAACATGCTATAATAACTCTGACCAATCGTGTATATAACAGTAGTACTACTAGTAGGTGCATGGGTGATAATGTCAGAGCTAAACGACATCCCCTCTGTTGGCGACATTACTCTAGCCGTCGAAGGAGCAGAATCATCAACAACAGCGGCAATGATTTCCGAAGACAGCAGCGTTGATGGAAACGCAGCTCTTGAGAGATTCCTTCAACAGCAGCGTAGGTGGGTGGGTGCAGCGTTGTACGTGTTGTCTGCTACAGACCGAAACAGTGTGGCTTGAGTCGGGCTGTTGGGGTCTCCACTGACAATGTGGTCTTGGGTTTCTTGACCATCAAGGTTAACAGTTGGAGAAATGTTATTTTCTGCTGAGGATGTATGTTGATCATATCCCTGTCTGTACTTATTACGTGACCAAACTGATTTTGACGCAGAAATCATTATCATTCATTCTGTCACATATTACTAATGAAGTTCTGGTCATGTTATTTTAAGTATAAAAAATCGATTTTTTAAGAAAAACGGTTGTGTCTAGCGCTGCCAGTACTTTGTTGGGGTTGTCGTTTGGAGTGACAGTACATGTAAGCCATGTCTACTCCATGAAACGCCATTATGTATCTGAACGAAAAAGACAAAGCCTCATGGTATCTTTACTGCAAGATCGCTAAGACAATGTTGATGCACCTGTACTGACTATGTGGAGTGCCTTGTCTTAAGAATTGCCTGTTTGTCTTTCTTGAAGTAATAAACCTTGGTCAATAATAAATATGTGGTTGATAGATAGTACCAGCTTCACTTTGTGTTTTGCATTCAGTGACCTAATGTACGAGCTGCGCCGGATACGCTTTGGTAATCGTCCAGTAACAGGACAGGACAATCGACAAAACATTGAGAACTTCATTGGCAAGCATATGCAAGAGCCCGCCGGTGCCAGCCATGGCAAGGAGAATGTTCCTTCAAATGTTGATACCGTGGACATGCACCGGCCGGAAGCTGTGGTGGTAGAGGTGCAGGGTGTGTTTGAGCAGCGCCGGGTGTCCTCCATCCTGCAGACGTCCACTTTCAGGCGCCATTTGGAGAACATCATTCGGGGCAGCATCGCCAGTGCTCAGCAGACGCTGGCGTCTGGTTCTCACAGGGTCCAAGCTTCAGTTGCTGCTCAGACAGCCACATCTGCTCCACTGACACCGGCTGTTGCTGGTGCTGGTGTTGCTGGTGCTGGTGTTGCTGGTGTTGCTGGTGCTGGTGGTGGTGCTATAACAGCAGGAGGGCTGGAAGGGAGGTCTGTCTCTTCCTCTTCAACAGATGGCAGTGATATTTTAACTTCTGATGGCATCCACGGTGGAGGTGAGTACTTGTAACTAGAGACATACGTGACCTAGACTGGAAGCTGCCTCTTGCCATCCTCTGTGGTTGCCAGGCAACAAGCTAAACTCCGGCTGAACTGAGGTCGAACTGGGGGCAGGAGAAGGTAATCAACGCAGCCAGTCTTGTGCTGTTGAGCCAATAGTGTCCCATTTTTTAATTTTAAATGAAAGATTTTAATTAACAAAAAACGTGTGGGATAATTTGACATGAAACACACCATCCTCATAGTGTTGATTGGTAGGCTTCAAGCCCATAATTTTACGATTAGTGTGCAAGATGCTGTAGCCATCCAAACGTAGCATAAGCCACAGACTTACTTAAACATATTTTAAATGGAAGATTTTAATTAACTAAAAAAAATTGTTGAACAATTTTATGATGTGAAATACACCACACTCATCTTTGCATACTGTTTGATAGGCTTCAACCCCAAAATTTTACAATTATTGCATAAGATGCTGTATCACCCTGGACTTGGCAAAATAAACGAATTTTTTTTTTTACTTTGCTTTAAAGTGGCCCGTTTTTACCCAAATTCTGATCAAAGGCAAATGAGAAGATTTGTAACAGGCATACATCTTGCCTCACTAAACACTATGACAAAAACAAATATCTAACTCTTCCTTTTTTAAAATGTAGTGTTAATGAGTAATAAGACCCCAAACTTTGCAAAATCAAGAAAACTGTCAACTGATGGTGATTTCATTGCAGTTTAATTACAATAAATGTCAGACAGTAATGCACAGAAATTACGCAGATGAAAGTAAAGTTAGTTTCCATAATAAAGTCATTCCACCTATGAGATCTACAACACAAAATATTAAAACAGTCTGTGCCGAAGTCAACACAATGCATAATTTCTTAGTGGTGGACATTTTGTGAAGATGGACAAAAAGAAGAAGTTCAGATGTGATTAATTGTCCCAGATCACTAAATAGTAAATTAAGAATACATACAATATAAGAATATGATAGTGTATTCCTTTAATAGAAGTAGTTCACAATCCAAAATTTTGAATCAACTCAGAAAACATCACTCCAAAGTGGACGCAGCTGAGCTTCGAAGGCATCAAGAACGCAAAGCAGCCCTATGTGCTAATCAAAGCTGTATGCACATCCGTTGCCAAGGATCAGCCATGAAGTGATATAGTTTCCAGTCTAGGTCATATATGTCTATACTGTAACGCAGTGTTTCTGAAATGTGTTGTAAAAATCTATAACAACTTAACTGGGACGTTCTACAAGGAACAGAAAAGTTGCATTCAGCGACATGGTTTGATTTAACTTCTTTTCACAGAAAAGGAAAACTTGCAGCCATGCAGTAGTGATGACTGGCTGAAGACATCCAATGTAAAGATTGCTTTATTGTATCCATGTTCTTGTAAATGTGCCATTGTGCACAGGCTTCCATGTCACCAAAGCTGCAACACCACAGTTCCCTGGAAAATGTTGAGACGATAGAAGAGGGAAGCAAATGATCATGTCATATTTACCAATGAAATGTATTTTCATAAAAAGTGTTTGTCTGTGGTATCAGTCCAAAGATGTTCATTTTTTTTAATAATTCCACTTTTGTGCAATAAAACAGAATGCATTTTTTTCAAGCTGCAGAACTACAGTAGTTAAGGCAAGTCGGTGGTGCATGTAGAAATATAGTTATGCTAACGTCATTATACGTGTGTATCAGGAACATGTGAAGGAGTGTCTTGAAACTTGGACTAAAGTTCATAGGGTCTACAAAACAAGTTTTCTTTGATTTGGGCCCACTCAACTGACTCTCTAGCCCAGTTAGGTAGTCCAGTGATGGACAGAGACATTGCAACGTAGCTGTATATATGTTGTTCTTAAATTGCTGTGATGCATCTGACCTTGGCAAAATCCAGCTGAGCATATCTTTGTGCACCATGACAACTGCGAGTCTGCAGTGGTCTGGTGCCCATGACACCCAGGGCAGCAGAGACCCTGGTCCTGTCGCTGCGTCCATTTCCATTATAAAAAAATTGTGATGATGCGTAGACTTAGTTTCAATAGACGTGTAAAGAAAGCCGGGGGCATTCCTTCAACAGACGAACCACTTCAATCATTCATATGTAAATAATATTTATCTTTCACTGAACTGCCGAGTTATGAGATGTCTGGGGAGAGATTGTCGATGGATAAGGGCTTAAGTTGCTTGAATTTGTTTATGTCTTAATACAGTGGTGGGGGTTGGGTTTTTTTGGGGGGTTCAGCCTACAAATTGTCATTATCTTAATGTTGGTCATGTGAGAGTGAGGACATGAGGTGTTCGGAGTAGAAAGAATTCCCTAAGATGACAGTTCTGTGATGAAGTTTCCAGACTAACACTCCTGCTAACAGAAACATGCATGCTACTCTTCTGGTTTAGCTGCTGTTAACATCCCATTTCCCAATGTGTTTCCTCCCTCCTTCCCAAAAGCAAAAACATCCTCTTCAGTAATATAGAATGGTGTGTCTATACTTAGCCTCCATGCAGCAAAGGGCTTCATTTCTGAGACCATCACTGCAGCAGACTGGTCACCAGATGGTTCCTGCAGAAAGCGAACAAGGGGAGCAACAAATGTGGAACAACATTTCTCAGATTCAGCACGAGGACATGGTGTACGAGATCAGCGAGCTCCTTCACCGTCGTCTCGTGTCATCTGCCCTCAGCAGTGAATTCAGAACAGTTATGGAGCTACAGATCCAGGTGTGTACCCTGTGTGCATAAACAGGGTGAAGTATTTTGCAGGGATTTGTGATTTACTTGTAGATTTAAAATGTAGGTACATGTATTTTGCAAACGTGAAATTAGACGTTTTTTTTAATGGGATCTCTAATTAAGTTCTTTGTACTTGTTTGAAAATGCAAGCTTTTCACCAACAGGAATACTGACATATGGCTTAACAGTAAGTCTGTTAAGTCATTAAATGTACTCAATAAAACTTTCATTAAATGCAAGCTCCTTTGTAAGAAAAAAAAATGGAGGGGGGGAAGAGAAGAAGAAGAAGAAAAAAAGAGAATTTAACAGACTTAGTTTGAAGTGTCAGGTACTTCACCAATGTTGCTTCTAAAGTTAGCAAGATGTTATGCTGCAGATGTCCAAATCCAAACTTTCTTTCTTCCAAAGAATCATCAACGTCAGACTGGTGCAGATGGAGAAGCAGTGGCTAGCTTCATTCGCAACCTCCCTCAGTCTCAGAATCACTTGCCTAACGACTTTAGTCAAATGGGCATCATGCCAGAGCTTGTGGATGACAATTCCGACAACCTGTCCATCACAGGGATTAGTGCAACGGCTGTTCCTTATACACAGGTATTAGTTTTAACCTGGTGCTTGAATCACCGTTCTTTGGTACATTTTAACAAGTGAAAATATTTTCAGGGAACAGTAAAGAACAGACAGAGATTTAGAGATTTCCAGTTGCTTTGTGAATTTTAATGCTCAGGTAATTGTTCAGGTGATTTGCCTAGAACTAACCAAATTGGTTTTTTTCCCCACCTTCACTAGACAAACATGCATCTGAGCCGAGAGATCCAGAGTCTCAAGTCCCAGATGGCGGAGATGAAGAACATGCTGCGCTTGTCATTTGACCTCCAGATGGATATTCAGCGTGCCATCCGACAGGAGGTGGCTGCAGCACTAAGTGCAATTACAAGTGAGTTCAGTAGAGGAATTGAGTCGTACTATTTCCAACCACTGAGCCAATCCCATGTCTGTTGTTGAAATGAAAGAATTCAGTTTATAGAATCCTGGCTGATTATTTTCATGCTAATACAGACTGACACCAAGGAACTATAATCATTGTAGCCTGGAATTTCATGTCTGTTGCTGGCTTTTTTTTTAAAAGGTGAAAAGTGAGGATGGTCATGAAAGGAGAATTAGGAGAAACAGACAGAAACAACAAAAAATGATTAAACGTAGACAAAGGATACAGGCTCTAGGGATTTATGTAAAAGCAGCTTTTTAAGAATGTACATTCAACGAACATAAGTGTGTGAAATCGTAATACAGGAGAACCCCTCTATAATGATGCTCACTATTAGGAGTTGTTTTCCATTCCAACCCATTTTTTAAAAACAGAACATATTATATAGCTTATGCTGTACATGACTTTTCCTACATACGAATTTTGACGAGTTGCAACCTTTGGACTGTCAGTTTGAAATTTCGGGGCGATTTGCTGTAAATGTGGTAAAGTGAGGCATGTGCGCTATCCCTACATCTACTCTCCTGTCATGTAATACGCATGCACAATCCTAATTGGTTGTTGGTTCTAACACATTAGGGTGAATGTAGGCAAGCAATGTGTGCACCATACCCATTGGTTGGTCCGCTCTAGCAATTTGGGTGAATGTAGGCAAGCAATGTGTGCACCATACCCATTGGTTGGTCCGCTCTAGCAATTTGGGTGTATGTAGGCCAGAAGGGAGCAGGGGAGGTAGGGGAGGCGCATCACATGAGAGTAGAGAGGGGACCTGACACCTTGACACAGCTGTCCAATAGGCTCGAGCTACACAATTTTATATTGTCGCACGAGACTGCATCTGTCAGTTTCGGTGCAGGCATCCGCTCTTCAAAGGTAATAAAAGTACCATTGTCAGTTTGTTCTAAATGGCCACTACATCTACACAAAAAAAGAAAACAGCTAACTCTGAAATGCATTTCCATGTGGTGAAGAGTAAGAGAGGAGAAACTGCGATGTTGATCACCACATCACAGACTACAGAAAGCTCAAATTCAAGCAATAATCAAAAAGGAAGCAATCATTCCATCCAGAAGTTGGAAAGTGGAGAAAATGGGAAACAAAAACTGATGAAAGTGTGCCAAACATCAACAGTGATGTACCAGAAAGCTGATTTAAGAAAAAGCTTTGTGTACAGTGATGGAATATCATATGGCTGTGATGACTTTATGGCATCGAATGGTTGGTTACGACCTTGGGTCATTGGATACAACGTACACGTGGCAGTGCCGAGTGGTGAGGGGGAAGCAAGAGTGATATTGAGAACTGGATGTAAAAGATTCCCAAGCATTTGTGAAAAATATCAACTCACATTCAATGAAAGTGTGTACCTTCTTAAAAGTTTTTTTAGTGTTGATTAAATGTTGGCTGTGTTACAAAAACATTATGTAGTGTAGCTTACAGTGATTATAAACATTGCTCCATCATTCCATCTCACTTGGTTCTGTAATAAGACCACCCCTCAGATATGACCTTTTTTCAAGGTCGTAATAGAGGAGTACTGTATTCGTTCACCATCAGTATTGTTTTTCATTTCACAGACCAGGGAGCTTCTGCATCCACTGAAGTGCAGGCAAGAAGATCTGTGCCAGTGAACGACACTTACTGCCTTATCTGCATGGACAATCATTCGGACTGTGTACTCTACCAGTGTGGTCATATGTGCGTCTGCTTCCTGTGTGGGAAAAGCCTTCTCACTCGTGGAAATGCAAAGTGTCCTGTGTGCAGAGCTGCCATCAGAGATGTGATCCGTGCATACAAGACAAATACAGAATAAAATGTTCAGGAGGGAGCCTCGTTGTTACCTGGTTTTAACCTGGATAGCTGCTCTGTATTGTCATGCGCTTTTTAACCCTGATACATGCCACTGGGTCAAACTTCAAAGGGCTACCTTGTGTTGACAGAAGTTACTTTTAATCTGGGGAGTGCTACAGGAACACAAATATTTGAGAAGAAAAATTTATCACTAAAACCCATAGCAGGTCTCCCCAGGGCAGCAGTTTGGAGATGTCTAAAGCTTGTACTAACACCTAAACTCCACAAGTAAAGAATTGACAAGGTACACTGCAGGCAGCCAGGGGCAGTTGCAGGCACCAGGTGGTACAGAGTTTCATTTATGTACAACATGGGCATGATAGCTGAATTTCATTTATGTACAACATGGGCATGATAGCTGAATTTACATTCCAAAAATAAAATCCCATCTTTTAAGCTGTTAAATGGGTTGAGCACTAATTTATTTATATTGTTGATAATATGGTTACAAAATGGAGTGTATTTTAAACTAGCTTTTCCATGATGTATGGTGCCTCTATTATTCAAAAGTGCACCATAGCTACATTTAGCAAAAGCTAAGAGGTTTGGTGGGCTCACACTGATAGCTGCAATGTAATTTGCGAATATTTTAATTTTGAACCCCTGTTTGTGTGCGTGTGCACGTGCATGTTTCTATGCTGTAGCAGTTCAGTGCCACACTGACAATTTTTAGTATGCAAACTTTCAACCATGGACTGCACAAATCTGATTTGCTCAAACAAGTTTTGGTTTTACAAAGCCACCCTGTTAGTTCCAGTAGACTAGTCTGTTTGCATGGTTATACATATTAACTTTGAAATTATTACATTGTGTAAAAAACAAACATAACAAGGTCTGTTCTGTCATGGATTCAGTTGTCAGTAGATGTGAACTTGGACTAATTTGATAACGTTAAACCACACATGCCAGCATCCATAATTGAACCTGCAGACAACACAAATTAATACATCAAAGGCTGCAAAGTTTCAGTGGGTATAATGTACAGAAGTGTACATATCAACTTCTGACGCAAACAAATCAGATTTTAAAAGGAGTCTCTTGAATGACTGACAAATATTCACATTCGTCTTTATTTCTTCATACATTCATCTAAATACAGCACGTGTGAAAAACAATGTCAAGTGTACTCCTAGATTGCTTGCTGCACCATTTGGATCCAACTACAGACTTTATTCTCTGAGACAGGCTGCTCCTGATGTGTTTATTTGTGGATCTAAAATTGAACCCTATCACCAAGTCTAATAACATAATTAAAAAGTTCATCAATAATTAATTATGGGGAGATATAATGTGCACTTACATCCCCAAATGCTTAAAAAGATCTGGAATGACACTTCAGATGGGAGGACTTTTTTTTAGTTTTCCTCACAATTTACAAATGATACCATAGGCAAACATGAGGCGGAAAATTTGTTGCGAACAACAGTAGAGTCGGTGTCCACTGCTGCGAAATGTGAATCCGTGTGATAGCTCAAAAGATGCGGCATTATGCAGATATTAAATGTGAATCCGTGTGATAGCTCAAGAGGTGCGGCATTGTTATGCAGATATTTAGGCCAGTGGCTTGTGAAATAAGAGGACAATTCACAGCATGACACCACGACTAGATCAAGTGGGGACAAGCCACGTCACACTAAATAATATAATTACCCTAGTTGCAGAAAGCTGCATTTAAAATTAAACCATGGATGGGAAGACAGAATTCATGACATTAAAATGTCCCCATGGTTTGGTCCACGAAAATGGGTACAATATTCAACAGTTTATAACAAGTTAGATTTGAGAGGTGCAACTCTCAAAATACAGAAAAAAGGTAGGTGTGGGGAAAAAACAACCACAAAGGCCTTGTGCTTGTTCATCATGTGTAGCATCCACTAAAGCAGGATTCGTTGAGTTCTAGACTGACGGACAGACCGGTCTTGAAAATAATGAAATGACTTTTCACTCTGATCTAAATATATTTACCTATAATGAATGTTACAAAAAATACATGTTCACATCATATGTGACAAATTATGACAACTGATAAAAGAGAAAGGGTAGATAAGTCCAGTGTACTGATCCGTGCGTCTGGGCCCTTTGTGTACTCAGTTCCATCCACGATACCCAAACATTAAAACAATGGTTCTGAGATCCATGATGAATCTGAACAATCCAGAAGGAAATACTATACTTAGAATATACTAATGAGTGTTAAATTAAGGTTCTACCACCTGTGCTGCTGGAACATTTAAGCTGCAGATCCTGGATTTTTACAAAAGCAACCAACAGCGAGAATTCATCCATGAAAGGAAAGAGTGGTCTCCCCTCCTTCCTTTTTCACTTTGTTCTTCTATATTAAAAAAGGCAGAAAAAATTTGTCGCCCAGATAGAAGAGTTGAATTGAGACAATCGCAAGCCTTCTTGCAAGTTTTGTGCTTATTAATAAATATGTCCTGTATTGTAGTGTAATTTACTGCATAAATACAAATTTCTTAACTAAATTTGAGTTTCTTTAGCAATACTTACCATGACCCAGAGTGCTAATTCTCAAGTTAGCGAACCCTAACTGCACCTTCCAAACAAAAATTTGTGTATGCGAACCCTGGTAAGGCCCCCTCCACGCATGCGCACTCGAGTGCGTTACCCATGCGATGCACCCACTGGTCAATTCAAACTGACTTTCACAAGCCCGAAAAGGAACAGCGGGGGGGAGGGTGGGTCTATGATGGGTCATGGTAAGTATTGCTAAAGAAACTCAAATTTAGTTAAGAAATTTGTATTTTCTTGTCACAATACTGTACCATGACCCAGAGTGCTGATTGGCACAAAAAGGAGGTGGGTGAAAAACCAAAAGAACTTACCAGGGTTAGGAGGAGGAGGCGCGCAAGAGGTGCTGGGTGACCACACCAGCACCCACCCAAAACGCCCATCCTCTCCAGAGGCTGAAATGTCCCGGATATAAAAATTGATAAACGGGTCTTCAGACCTCCAATAGGCTGCTGCTAACAGGCCTCTTTATGCAGTGGACTGTGACGCAGCAAGAAAGTGACCCACGCACGAACTTCGTGCGCTCTGGCCGTTGGTAAAGGGGTGGAGGATAGCCATTCCCTCTTAGGTCTATAGTGGAGTATGCTCTGCGGATAACAGATTATACTCAGCAAGAAAAACTAGCTATCAAGATGTCGTGGTTGTGACCAGACCGCAAGGAAAGGAACAAAACGTCTGTGAGTGTTGGTGCGCGAAGCTGATGTGCGGCACCTGATAATTTAACCAGTCAGGGTCTGACTGCTCGAATATCGCAGACAGGGGGTGAACTATCCCCCCTGGCCTTGCACCACCACACCCACTGCCGCCAGTGTACGTCATAGACACGGGGGTCGAGCTGCGTCTAGCTAAAGCCAAGCAGAGAAGTGTCAGTTGTGATGGTGAGTCCACAACGAAAGGGTCTGGCTGGTAAGAACGGGTCGACTGAGTGTGTGCCTCCTAGATTCAGATAGGAAACCACTGTCGAGTTGTCCGAGTGTATCCGAATGTGGCCTCTCGGCAGGACCGGAAGAAATGCTCGAGGTCGAGTCGGACTGCTCACAGCTCCAGACAAAAGGTGTGGAGATGGGCTTCGCTCACTGACCAGGTGCCCTGGGCAACGTCGAGCCGGCGGGGCGAGGAGCGAGCTGTCCATAGCACTGTGTCGAATTCCATACCCAGAAGAAAAGGTCTGCTTGGGCAGAAAACCGACTTCTGTAGATTTATTGTAAACCCCAGAAGGCGCGCTTGGGACAGAGTCCGAGGGACAAAATGGAGATTGATAGACGGTCGTTGAGGGACAGAAGGACACCAATGTATGGCCAGCCTGGCCGCTCAAATCGCCAACGTGTGAGCATGATATTGTCATGTCAAAGGATGACGAATGATTAAGAGCATGCCTTGCTTCCATGTGATCTGGCAAGAACATGATCAGACAGATTGCAGTTAACTCGATCATGTTAAATCCCTGTCCCGATACCAAGACTGACAGCCCGTCTCACTAGCTGTCGAGCGCTGTCTGCGCCTGCTGGGATGCAGGAGGAAACCAAACTCTCCTGAAAGTTGGGACCGGGGGCCAGAGGCATGACACTTGGCCCTCCCTGGCCAAAACGGCCAGGGGCTCTCAATTGGCAGATGAGAGTTCCTGAGCCATCTGAGATGCAAAATTCCAAACAAGGAAGACGGGGAGAATGGAGCAACTCGCAAATTGGTGGCCGTGCAAAAAGGAAGCTCAGGCACAGCTGCCAAAACAAATAATACCTCGCTTGGCAAGGATAACCTTAACAAAGGAGTTAGATGCAGAGCGAGCTACAGCCCTCAGTGCAACTGCTTATGGCCCTGAAAAGCAAAAACTTTGAGGCAGCAAAGTCTGCATCTCGGCGGAAAACCAGAGCCGCCTGAGATGTAAATTGCCTGGTCAAGTGCCATAACAGAAGAGTCCAACACTGTTCAAAGTTGTTGTTTAACTGGAGCTTGCTGGATGCAAGATCAGACCGGCCTGTGGGACTCAAGGGCCAGCCACAAGAGCTGTGCACCGGACGGTGTACACAGGGTCGCCTGGGGGAAGGAAGACAAGACTTCCAGGGGCGAAGGAGTGACGCGTGCAGGTGGTGAGGACCCAAGCAGTCCCGCCACTTCTTCCTCAGAGAGGGACGCATCATCAGTAAAGCATGCAAGCAGAGGGCCGCGAGCATGGGGCCAGAAGGTGGAGGGAAGAGAACAAAGACAAGTCCTGTGCTGTTTCCTGCGTCCCTGCACTGCGCACTGTGGCGCGGTCTCCCGCAGGAGAGCTGTCAACTCCAAAGGAATGGAGAAGCATGGCCAACTTCTCATCCGCCATAGCAAAGCCGAAGGCACTGGGGAACACAGCCCCCTTTTCACTCGTTGCCTCAGGGGAGGAAACGAGAGAGTGGTTTCTTTTTCTTTTTTTATTACAACGAAGCCCCCTCTGCCGGGTGCAATTGCGCAGTTTGCACCCTCGGCAACTGCGCACCCCCGGCGACTTAAGAGGTGGGCGAACGTTACCCCGACCGGAAAAACCGGACATGGGGTGAAAACAGGATGAGTATCACCATTGACAGAACCGGGAGGGCGATAGTCGTTAAAAGGACTTCATCCCTCTCAATCGTGATTCGTTCTGGGTAACCAATGACCAAAACAGAACGGAAGTCTTATGCGAAGTTTTAAGCCCTCTCAATCGGGGCTGTGGCGTTGCAGCGCAGCTACAACATAAGCGCAAGATGAGCGCAGATTGCGGTGTGTATCACACCTGAGAAAAAAACACTTGGAAGTTATGGGAACTTCAGGTGGGTGGCCAGAAGGGAAACAAAGTCACCCTGAAAAAACTGCCAGCGCTGGCAGAAAAACAGGTGGCTTCTCACGTCTCAAGGAAATTGGGAAGCCAACTCAAAAGATCTAAGTGCGATCATGAAAGCGTACCCGCCGTAAGTACATGCGCAGCAGACGGAAGTAGGCTAAGGTCGAACTGTGCAACCGGAAGTGGACCTACCGGAAGCAGAGTCGTAAAGTCATGACCGGTGGGGGCCACACCCTGCCTACAGGGAGTGACGAGAGAGGTGGCTCGGGGACTGCATGTTTGGCGGAAAAACGGCCATCCTACCATGCCTCCCGTATTGCAGTACGAACCTAAGGAGATTCGCGAATGCAAACATCCGCCACCCGCGGAACCGGAAGGTGGGATGAAGAAAGGTAGGAAAACGGCTCTTCCGTTTCCAGTACGCAAGTTCGTACACAAAGGAGGGCGACAACCGCCAGCAGTGTCGCCATGTTTAGTACCGCCCGGAAGAGAGAAGCAGGTCTCTCAGCTGTCGGGTGTGACTCGGCCCCCGACTTCCGGCACTTCCTCCCACTCCTCAGAGTAGGGATGGAAAACCGGAAGTGCGAAACCCCCTCTTCCGGTGCACGCCGGAAGGAATGGGTGATTATCGTTTGACCGACCGCTATGACGTGGACCCACCTAGTGGTCCGACGCATCAGCGGAAGGTTGTACCTTTTGACCAATCACGGAAGTGTGAGCATTTCCGTGGAGTGGGCAGCCGAGAAAATCGCACGCCGGAACTTCGCAATCTCATGATGGGTGTGGCGCAGCCCCGACTTCCGGTACTTCGTCTCACTCCTAAGAGTAGGGATGGAAAAACCGGAAGTGCGAAGCCCCCTCTTCCGGAGCACGGCGGAAGGAGTGGGTGATTATCGCTTGACCGACTGCTTGACGTGGACCCGCCTCGTGGTCCGACGCATCCGCGGAAGGTTGTGCTTGTGACCAATCGCGGAAATGTGGGCATTTCCGTGGAGTGGCCAGGCGAGAAGTCGCCCGCCGGAACTTCGCCACCTCAAGTGGGTGTGGCTCAGCCCCGACTTCCGGTACTTCCTCTCACTCCTCAGAGTAGGGATGGAAAACCAGAAGTGCGAAAACCCCCTCTTCTGGTGCACGCCGGAGAAGAATGGGTGGTTATCGCTTGACCGACTGCTGTGACGTGGATCCGCTGCGCAGTCCGACGGAACAGCGAAGGTTTGTGCCTGTGCGACCAACCGCGGAAGTGTGGGCAATTCTGTGGAGTGGCCAGGAGAGAAGACGCCCGCCGGAACTTCACCACCCTGCGGGGCAGAAGCAGAACCAGCAGAGATGTCCCTGCGTGCAAGGGAGCGTCTCATAAAAGCGTCAACTCCCCCCTCCGTCACATCAGACACGCCAGCGAACGGGGAACGTCTTACAGTGCGATCCCTCGTCCTCTCCACTCCGAGAGCAGTGGTAGGGGCGTCATCAGGACCGACCAGCGAACCCGCATTCGAGGCTGAATACCTGGCCGGGGGTATGGCAAGACCAACCCCCTGACTGCAGGTGTAGGACAGAGGAAAACAGCGGCGCGGTGAGTGCAAGTGTGCCGCTGTGTAGCCTCCCCACAATGTCCTGTAACAGAAGACACCAACAGAGGCGGCTCCGCATCCAGGGCTGTCGAAGACGGGCAGGGGGGGAGGCCGGAACAGCTGGACAGACCGGCAGCCCCCACTGAATCCACCACAGACTGTCGTCAGAAGCGCGGGACGAGATGGCGGAGCGAGAAGGCGAGGACGACACGACAGCGAGGGACGCAGGTGGAGGGCAATGCAAAAGGTGCCCGAAGAAGGACATCATGAAAACCTGAAAAAGAAATAACGGGGCCGAGGGCCTCCGGTTATTATTGGAAGAACGCTCACGGTGCTTACAAACGGACGAACTCGTCCGTGCGCCCGACTCACCCGCACTATCTCCGGGCATCGTAGCGGTACTTTACTTCTTTTTATTGTTGAAATAAAATAACCACACTAAACTGTAAGTTATAAGCAAAACTTTGCTTGGGTTAACTTAGAAAAAAACGAAAAAGCACGAGCACAGGCGCAAAGAAAATACGACACGCTTAACTGCGTAGTATAGACTTAACTGCGTAGTAAGAGGTCGACAGGCGAGAACACGAAAGCACATTCACTGCGTAAAATCTGTTTAACTTAAGAAAACAGAGAGCAGATAGAGACTCAAAAGGGATAGAAATTCTCACTTCCCTTAAACAACGCAGCGGAGTGCAGTTGGAAGATTTGCGGTTGGAGAAACGCAACACCTAGGACGGAGCAGCGTAAAAACATGTCTGTACACCACCAAGGTGCTTGAGAAAGTCGGTTTGAATTGACCAGTGGGTGCATCGCATGGGTAACGCATGTGTGGAGGGGGCCTTACCAGGGTTCGCATACAAAAATTTTTGTTTGGAAGGTGCGGTTAGGGTTCGCTAACTTGAGAATTAGCACTCTGGGTCATGGTACAGTATTGTGACAAGAAAAACACAATTAATAAGGAACAAATGAGGACAGAGTGCTATAAATCGTCAAATGACAACCCAACAAAGTACTGGCAGCACTAGACACAACCGTATGCTGACGTATGCAATCAAGGGAGCCTACCGTACCCAAACACGTAGCAAAGAGATCTGCCATCCCTTTCTTTTAAACGACCCTAGTCTTCACACGGCTAGCCCCTTGTTAAAAGAAAGGGATGGCAGATCTTCCTTACTTTCGACTCTCTCTTTGCTACGTGTTTGGGTATGGTAGGCTCCCTTGATTGCATACGTCAGCATACGGTTGTGTCTAGCGCTGCCAGTACTTTGTTGGGTTGGCATAAAACACACCTGATGAAAAAGACACTCAAAAAGTGCAGTGAAATAAATTGGCCATCTTGTAGCATGTGCCATAAATAAATACCAATCCCCTGCCATAGAAAAATATTTACAAACGACTGGAGTGACAGCAGAAAACTCCATCAATTTGATGCTGTGTGTGTGTGTGTGTGTGTGTTCAAACAAAGCTTAGAATAGTAATAAATACTGGCAGTATTAGTGTATTAGTGTACTGCTAATTACATAGAAACTGAGCACATGTGCCTCTCACTTCTGGCTGGGAATTATACATGCTTAAACATGAATTCGCACCCTGCACGCTGGTGTCTCTTTTACAAAGAAGCTCTAGGCAGCTGTGTAGTGAGCCCCAGTGTAAGCACAGTAGTGTTTTCCCTCACGAGCTCTATGACCTGACTTGTAAGGCTCTCATTTCCCATGGCAGATAGGCATGGCCCAA
Organism: Lanistes nyassanus; assembly: GCA_004794575.1. Classification (NCBI taxonomy): domain Eukaryota; kingdom Metazoa; phylum Mollusca; class Gastropoda; order Architaenioglossa; family Ampullariidae; genus Lanistes; species Lanistes nyassanus. Next base: position 178,210 of record SMGT01013762.1, on the reverse strand, counting down.
ATTCAAAGGGGGCCTCAGGAACCAATAATCCTAGTTCAGCAGAAAGCAGACACATTAGGAAGTGTTTAGATTGTTCAACAGCTGAACAATTGTACCTTCTAAATGCAAGGGGTTAATGCCACAGAATTTAAGATCCCCTTGTACTGAGCTAAGCAAAGTTGTGCTGAGGGAAAAAATTCACAAAAGTTCACTGGGAGTAGAAATGACTACAGATACTAAAAAAACTTTGAACAGTCAATGGGAAAGCTAGAATGCCGTGTTACATGAAATACGACAACTGCAAGCACACTAGTCGCTCGCTCCCAAGTATGACCCTCTCTAGTACAACTTTCTCCTTGACACAACTGGAAAATCTGTGACCAACAGTATTTCTTATACAGTAGTCCCTCCTTATTATGCCCCCCATCCCAAAAGGCTTAATTGTGAGGGACTATAAAATTTTCTTAAAGAGATTCAAGAAATGGTTTCTTACCAGCTGTACATGCTGTTATCAAACAAACAACAATCCCCCCAAAGAGAGCTCTCACAACAATCTGTGCCATGTCCCTGCTGCGGCTGGGTGCCATCGGTCCAAGACCGCCCAGCATGATGCCTATGGAACTCAGGTTTGAAAAGCCACACAACGCGTACGTGGCAATGGTCACAGATCGTGGCTGCACACAAACACACAAGGTTCTTCTGTAAAACATGGTATTCTCCCAGTATTTTAAGAAACAAGTTTTTTTCATTCAGGCCTTGTAAGTCCTAAAACGTTTATACCAACATTGTAGTCCCCCTTTGTCCTAATCCAGTTGAACCAGCTGAATGCAAAGTTCATACTGTCCAAGCTGTTGTGTGCTTGTTGATGTCTTCACTAGTTTATTGTCTATCTCTGTCTGTTACTTCTTGGATGCAATGGGTTATCATGTAATGCAATGGGTTATCATGTAATGCAAATCAAAGTCTAGAGAATCATGTGATTAAGCCCCCCCCCCCAACACACACACACCAAATTTTCATTTTGGTTGGTTCTGAGGGTTTACTACCAAGCCAGCAGCACAGATCATGTCATTTCAGTGGAAACTACATGCAAGGAAAACCTGCAGATAATCTCAGTATTGTTACAACTCTGGGATTGGTGAGGGTTAGCTTTAGAATTGTGAATTTGAACATGCACACACACAGAAAGGAATACAGGATTTGAAAACTGGGGTCGAGGGGGCTGAGATTTAAGCATGGTCCAGTCAAACTAAAACTAAAAGCCTCTCCACCCCCTGGCATTTCTCTCTCCATTTTGCTGTTAGTGGAGGCCCATGTACATATTTTCCCATCATTTACTTCATGACTGACAAAGCAAGGTTATGTTTATCTTTTGTGATTTTGACAAATGAATCTACTATGCAGAGAAACAAAATCACAGATGGTGCAAAAAGTTTTAGAATCAGACCTAGAAGGATAAAAATGAAAAAACTGTGTGAATAGACCCTACCCCCATCCCCCATGGTCTGTTCTATGTATCTTGAATCAAGTCATTCTCAAATGCATAACTGTCAATTGCTGTATGCCCCAAACTATACAAAAGTACCATGGAACTTACAGACAACATGTGGTAGTCAAGGTTGCACTCATTTCTAGCCTTGATCAATACAGACAGCTTCTCATATGCAACAAACTCGTTAAGAAAGGTCTTCACAGCAATCAACTCTGCCACCTGACCAGCATCCTCCCACCTGACACCCATCAGGTAGACCAATGGCATTAACAAGTAGTGACAGATTTTCTGAAGAAGAAACAAGTTAAAAAAAGAGCACATTTTGTGTGAAACGGTCAGAAATTCATAAAAATTACAAAGGCTGAAAATGGTACAGGATGGAGGATATACTCTCGGGTGTGGAAATGTGGGTGGGTATAGTCCATACAGGGTGGAGCATATACTCTCGGGTGTGGAAATGTGGGTGGGTATAGTCCGTACAGGGTGGAGGATATACTCTCGGGTGTGGAAATGTGGGTGGGTATAGTCCGTACAGGGTGGAGGATATACTCTCGGGTGTGGAAATGTGGGTGGGTATAGTCCTAGAACAACAGCTGAAGAAATGTTGCAAATGCCTCAGTTAATGAGGAAGCCCTGAAGGCAGTAAAACAATGCTGATGTATACATATGCTTGACCTGCTGATAAGCTCTTTTATAATGACTTTTTCCCAGTTTATTTAAGCGTAGTCAAACCCAGACAAAACTGACCTTTATATTGTTAATCTGTTTTGTTTACTGAGTGAACTCTCGGAGTGAATTCCATGAGCTGATGATTTGCATTACAGAATGTCATACAGAAAACTATCTCATGAATGAGTTACTCACTTCGAACGAAAGGTCAGGCAGACAGAGAAATGCCCCAAGCCATGCCATGACAGCATTAGCAAATGCCAGCAAGGCCAGAAATGCGATCAGGTTGGCTGCAATATTTGCTACCAAGGCAATGGACTGCGACGCACCAGCTGCTGCTGCCTCCAACAGATTTGAGTACTGTCTGTTCGAGTAAAGCGAACAACAGGTTTGAGTATTCTCAGTAAAGTTAACAAACAATTCTGAGCAAAGACTAAAGTAGACAGGTAAGTCTGATTCCTGACTGACGTGCTATGACTACCATTTAAAAGAAATGACAGGTGCAACGAATATGCCTGAAACAGATTTTCATTACAAAAACATTATGTTTCTACATGATTGGTTGGACCAGGCTATGTTTGGTAGTTTACAAAAAATTTAATTCCAACTATTTTGGTTTTAACGAAGCAGAAATATGTCCCCGACAGATAATTTCTCAGTGACATGAGTAAATTAGTACCCTTTGGTCTTGACCACAGCATTCACTTTTGAGATCTTGCTCTGTTCCGTCTCAGGGTACAACAGTTTTGACACAGCCAGAGAACATGGAGCATTCATAATGGAAGCACACAGCAAGTGTTCTGCAGGAACCTTGAAAAGCAGTTTTTTTTAAATTGATGAAGCCTACACATGCAAGGTTTAAAGTCTAGACACCTGCGGCTAACTCGGCTTTCGATAGGCTAGAAAGGTGAATGAGACGTAACTATACTGTGTCTACCTGACTTTGCTGTTACCAAATGCGGTGAATTGGTCCAGACAAAGGGTTAAACATAAAATATGGAATAAGACTTTTAGGAATGAATTCCAACAAAATCTGTGATATAAACTATTTGTCCTACGGTGAAATGTCGAAAAGACACATAAGTCACATGCATGTATTGCACAAAACCGGTCACTTAATTCCATCAGTCCGTTAGGCGTAAAGTCGTAAATGAATGTCGAACGCAATATTTGCCGACTTCCCTTTGTTACTCCTTTGTTAGGAGTCTTTTCTAGATTTAAACCAGTTCTTTTACACTTCTCAGTGGATTTTGGGTAGACGCTTCACATTTCTCAGTGAACATCTTTGCAAAAAGAAATCTGCTAACCTTTTTCTGCTCAAGCAGGGAAAGTCGTATACTGCGCAAAACCAGCCACTTTCATCTGTCAGTGGTCAAGTTAAGGAGGGAGTCATAAATGGGAGGTCATTTCTATAGCAAATGATCTTCATCAAAACTTTTTGAGTCGTATGCTGGAGGAAGCTACATATGGGAAGGTCTTATATAGGACGTTTTACTGCATATACATCATACACATTTTAAAAAATGCTACAATAGCTCACTCACTCCAAACTTAATGTATGCAGCTAGAACACCTCCAGCAATGGTGGCAAAGCCTCCAACCATGACGGCATGCAGTTCAGACTTGGTCATCAGAGACAAGAAGGGTCTGATCAGGATGGGTGCTTCTGTCTGAAGCAGCACAATGAGACTAGTAGGTGAGAAATTCATAATAACAAGACACAACAAATCTAAACATTCTCACCAGAGTGTCTCCAATACAAATTTTTTGCTTCATGACTATCAGTCTTACCTTAAAGACCTTAATAACATTAAAATTATACAAAGTGGCTAACACTAGCAGCAGAATTACAATTATCACCCCACTCCTCACAGGGATTACAATTATCACCCCACTCCTCAAGGGATTACAATTATCACCTCACTCCTCACAGGGATTACAATTATCACCCCTCCTCACAGGGATTACAATTATCACACAGGGATTACAATTATCACCCCATTCCTCACAGGGATTTAATGAAAATTACAGAATTTTAAAAAGAAACACAAGATCTGACAATCAGGATTAAACAAAAACATACAAATTTAGGCAGCCACAACCATAAAAACTCATACCCTGATCCGAAATGCTTACATAACTAATACAGCCAAAACAGACTTGTCCAGGGTGACGCCGGGACGAGATTGCCCTAACCCTCAGATGTTCATATACTATTCCATGGTTCCCCATGGATAATGATGCTATTACACAAAGAACTCAGAAAACATGCAGAGATATTCCCACTCCCAGGGCACACTTTCTCCCTTTTACTATTAAAAACTATACAGGGATCCTCATTTCTGATCAAGGGGCCTTTAGGGTTTTCAAGCAGTGAGTCACAGGGATTCTCAAAGTTTTTAAGGCTCTGGAAAATCCGTCTATTAATAATGCCCTGCTGGCAGGACAGATGTTATCCAAACCTGTCCGACAAAAATATTGCCTGCTGCACAGAGGGACTCTGCCGCAGTGGTGCCCAGGGTGCAGCGCATGATGAGAGCGATCTTGCCAATGACGGCCTGCATGACCCCCAGGTGATACAGCATTGTAATGACACAGCTGAAGAATATCACCACCGGCAAAACCTGCACAAAGAACATTAGTGACCGAGTCAAACTGAACTTAATGAAAGAAGAAAGGAAGAAAGCAAGCTTTAAATATGTACCAACACACCTGCATCACAAAAAAGTGGTCTGTGAATTTATCACCAAAAACAAATCTGGAGCCCACATCAGTGAATGCCATAAATTTGCGAGCTTCTTCTCCAAGGAGATGGAATGCTTTGTAGCCTAGATCCCACTTCAGAATTAGAGAAGCAAAGTAGAACTGCAGAATGAAGCCACCAATCACAGGGCGCCAGTTCACCTGAAACCACAAAAACTCATTTAACTAATTTATTTCCACAGTAAAGTCACACCCATCATTCACATGCGCATATCAACAAAGACTGGCTGAGATTTACAGGAAAACACTTCCAGCAAAAAGACAGTTCACAATAAACTGAATAAAATGAAAACTAAATCAGACACTTCATAGAAATAAACCAGGCAGCTGCGTCAGTCTAGGATGCCACATTCTGAGGCAGGGTGAGGGGACCATCACCAAGACAGGGAACTACAACCAAAATGTCAAAACAAAATGTTTTGTCTCCCTTAATCTGCAGGTTTTTATCCACAGGCTGAGTACAACACTCACACGTGTAGGATGTGCAGAGGAGACAAACAGCAACAGAATGAAGATGGCCAGGCCAGCCAGGGACAAGAGATTCTTTGGATGGCTGTGAACGCTGACGATGGTGATGACGGCAATGCCTGCTAATGGCAGTAACAAGGCCACCCTGCAAGTGACGATGTACACTGAGTCCTGCCTTCAGTCCTATTGCTATACATGTATCTTTTTTCCTACAGTCCACAAATCCAACTTACAACAGAGCAATACAAATATTTGTTTACCTGAAGAATCCGATCACCTCCAAACTGAATTTTAACGCATTCCAGATCCTTCAGCATGTGCATGAAACATCATTTCTCTGTCATGTGAAAGGTCATCACCCACCCACCACTCCCCCATTACCACCAACACCAAACACAACAATTTTACAGTTCTATGTTTGTTGCTGAATTATAAAAAGACAACGTAATCTCTTCAATACATCAAACCCAGGGTTCAGTTTTGCTCTAAAAATATTCATGGCTTGTCCACCCCTACGACAATATTTTCCTAAACTCACCCAGTCCAAAAGAAAAAAAAAACCCAAACCTTCCATCCCAAACCACAAACTGAAGGGAACCATGGTCAACACTGCTGGAATTATCTCCCCTGTCTCCGCTTGGTGGCACTGGGGTCACAAGGTGTATAAGATCTAATCAAAAGTGACCATTTTGCTTCTGGGACAAGTCGGAGGAAAGCATGTGTTATGCTTGACTGCTACCTTTTTACAATTGTTTAGATGGTTGCAGAGACAAGGGGCCTATATATTTCCCAAGGACGTAACAACATGAAAACGGTGGACATGCAATCACTTTAAGAAGGCAAGGCCCACAGAAAGACATGAGGCTATGGCTGCCTACTGAGTGTAATGTCGTTTGCTATGGACACTTTTTGCCAACTGACTATCATCCACTACACACCGAAAAAGATATCAACATATGTATGGAAGATCTGCTTTTCATGAAAACCCAGGGAGTCTAGTTTAGCTGTGCTTGTTGACTGTTCAGCTTTGGTTAAGCCTGTGTTTAGCTTACTCATTATGGTAGAACAAGTTCCAGTAGATGGGCACTGCTGTGTACTTTCAGAACACAACAAATTAACATTTTGAAAAAAGACTGTTTAGTTTTGCTTTTTTCTGCCTCCATGTGGCTTTTTCTCTGCTGGAGCGCTGGTGGCATGTTTCAAATGTTTTAAAGGTGCCTTCTTATAACCAGGTTGGTTCTTTGCCTTTAACTCAACCATCCATTCCAAAACCCCTCACCCTTTTAAGGTTTCCATTTGTTCTTAGGCGAGGTTGCTTCAGTCAAATTTGAAAGCATTAATGGGACCACTTTTCTTCATCTGTCTAACTATGGGTTGATGAAAGAGGACATCACAAGCTCATACTCAGCATGCAAACTAATTCAAATAACTACCTTTATTTCACTTTTAAAAAACCTCCATGAGTTTATCTAAAATTGTAATCAGACCATAAATGGGGATCCAGTTTGAATTTTTGGCTTCTTGAACATAAAACTAAAGGACAAGCTCATGACGAAACAAGCCTTGCATTCCAAACACCCTGCCACTTTGTCTGCAGGTGTCAACAATAAAACCAACAAGATGGCAAATATATGAAATCCCCAACAAAAACCACCACATTGTAAGTGCACCACATTTAATAACCCATATTATTCATTGTTGTGTTAACAGCTGATACCACTGTCATGTTTGTGGCTGCTACACTTGATTCTTTTGGCAGATACAGTAAGGTACTTGCGTTGTCTGATGCCAATATTCAGTTTTGATTAAATTCTTATCAAATTCGTTCACAAATTATGTTAGTCACTGCTACTGAGTATGTTTTGTCAACAAAGTATTTAAAAATGATTTCAAGTAATGACGACAATGTGTTAGGTATAACAAATAGAACTTGGCCAAGCAATACTTAGACAGGAATTCGACGTTTCAGGGCATGGCCCCTTCTTCTGGATGGCACAAACAGATAACAAATAACAAATCACTTAGCTGACAAGGACGCTGGTCATGGTCAGTGGACAGTCCCTCCAAGCAAGACTTCGACAGACAGGAAGTTGATGGTCATGCATGGTCAGTGGACAGTCCCTCCAAGCGAGACTTCGACAGACAGGAAGTTGATGGTCATGCATGGTCACTGGACATTCCCTCCTGCCCATCGACCATGCATGACCAGCGTCCTTGTCAGCTAAGTGATTTGTTATCTGTTTGTGCCGTCCTTAAGAAGGGGCCATGACCCAAACCATCAACTTCCTGTCTGTCGAAGTCTCACTTGGCCAAGTTCTCTTTGTTGTCATCTTATTTATCCCAAGCCACATTCACCAGTTTCTTTTCTCTTGACAATGTGTTAATTAGTTCTCTGGCGACACAGTGGAGAACTGTGCCTACAGTATCTGCATGCTCCCCAAGGGAAACGATTCACTGCCATGTCCCAGGCAACAGCTGCATCAATATAGTTGAAATTTGCATAACGAGTCTAGGAAATATTTTGCAATTGTAGTTTTTAAAAATCTCGTAAGGCTTCCAAACCTGGAAATGTTCTGATGGTCTTCTATATTTTTTTTTAAATGTTTTTAAGTATGGACCTGCTTCCTTGCAACCAGCATGCCATGAAGTATGCTTTTTTCATTACTGAAACAGCCATTCAGCTTTGTCGCTTTACCAGACATAGAATATCACAATAAACAACAATGACACAATGTACTTCTGTTAGTAGTAAAAATGTCTACCGACATGCTGTTCTGGATCAGTTTGTTAATAAGCTAAGGGACAGTGCACCCTACTTTGTAGACACTAACCCAAAATGGCTCCTAAAGGTGCTCACGCCCTGATTACAGCAAATACACAAATATACAATGGATACACAAATATGCAATAGATACACAAATATACAACGGATACACAAATATACAACGGATACACAAACACACAATGGATACACAAATATACAGTGGATACACAAATATACAATGGATACACAAATATACAATGGATACACAAACATACAATGGATACACAAACATACAATAAATAAAATTACAATGCATTCCATTTACATGTGCAATCCAATCACCATGAAACATGCTTAATGCTGCAGAATGTGTCTAAACATACCTAAAGGTTGAACTTAAATCTAACCAGACGCAGTGCACATTTAGTAGAGAACGCTTGTGGTTGATATGCTCTGGAATTAGCACGCGCTGCACCACCTTGCTGCTTAAAAAATCTCACGTTATAAGCATCTGAGCACCAATCTTTCATCCTTACCATTTTAAAACACACCAGTGGTATGTGATGACCTGATGTGCAGGCACAAGCAATTTCTTCTGAAGGGATTCACCAAAGCGAGAAGACAACAGGCTCACCACAATGAAAAACAGACTCACAGAGATGACCGCAACGAGGGACATTATGTCATGTTGCTCTGCACACGGGCTCATGAAGTGCAAAACAAGTGATGTGATCAAGTAAGCCGTGCATAAAGCAACCAGCACCCCTATAAACACCTTAGGGACACAGGAAAAAAAAAGAGTTAATTTGACAATCTATCCAATGAAATTTTATGCTACCACATTGTTAATACAGGAAAGGGCTTACTGGTTGCCATTTCCACATGCAACTCTGTCTCAAACAGGACTCGTTCTGTCTGACAAGCTATCACCTTTCCGTCTGCTTCTCAGGTCCACTGATGTGGAATGGCCCCCACCCCCGTCCATTCCCAAGCTACTTAAAATACCTGCTTTTAAAAGCTCGCTGAAAACATTCCTCTTTCCCATAATATATTTTATCTTGTCCTGTCTGCACTCACTTGTGGAGTGTGCGTGCGAGTGTATGCATGTGTGTGTACACGCCTGGAATTATTTTATAAGATTTACTACCTTTAATACTCTATTAGAGTAAAAGAGTAATACAAATTCTACTACACTGTCCACATAAAAAATTTATACTAATATAATAATTATTATTTTAACACTGTTAAGATTCAGTACAGCATACAGACTCAAGCTGCAGTCTTATATGCACTTGAAAACTTCTGTTGTTTAACTAAAGCACATTTAGTTGTACAAGCACTGATGCTGAACTTCCAAGTTAGTGTAACCATCTTGAGGTTACTTGGGAAAGGCTTGTTGGTAGGGCTAGAAATGTAGTCTCTCAAAAAGATAAAACTCCTGTCTGTGGGACAAGGTTATTTATGTAGTAAAACCCCCTGAGATTGTCCTAGGGGTGAATGTTCATTTTATTGTATGGCCTGAGTGAGAGGCAGAGTTTCTGGGAAATCCCAGTGGGATTACTGGCACGGCCAAATTATGCTATTGCGCCGTGGCATTCGGAACCCATGTGCTCGCGGGAACTCTGTCCCTCAGTCATTTGGGCTCAACCATTTGGAAGGACAGCAGTCCAAACCTCTCTTTGGTGTGTCTCGTTGGACGAGGTACGATTCTATTTTGCATCTGATATTTGTGAACTTGTAAGGAAACAATTGCTTGTGTACTGCACTATGTTGTTAACGTATTGATGATGAAGTTGTGTTGAGGCGGTCATGAATCGGATTATGTTTTCCCCTACAATGTATGTAATGGGGGTGATGTATTTGTAAAATAATGATGTACCTTTATGGGGATCTAGAAGGTAAGCAGGGACGGGTTGGGGATGACGTTGACCTTGATGGGTTTTGTATTTGCCCTACCCACGTGTTGAGGCGCTAGTTGCCGCCATCTTGGCCACCACGTGGCTACTGTATGAGGTCTGTTCCCCAACGATATGAAGTCTCTTTCCCCTGTTACTTTGAAATATAAGCTGTAGTATTGTGATTGTTGTATTTGGTATTGAGTATATTGCTTGTAATTGTGACCCAAGACTTATTGTTAGGTCGGTCTTTGTTTCAGGCCACCTTTTATCTCATTTACCGCTGATTCACCAGCCCTTTTACCATTTATCCACAAGCCCACTATTTTTCTTCACAGCCCAGTATTCCTCCTCTCGTATCTGCTTTCTCCTCTTTCCCCTTTTATTTGCTTTCGGGGTTTAGATCGATAGTTGATTAAAAGTGATTGAGTCTATTTATTTTTGGTTTCTTATCCTTTTAGGCAGCAGGGAGAGAATCTGCGTGTGTGAAGCGCTAGCCTTAAGCCCGAACCAAATATCTTTTGTAAGTCGACGTACACATTAGCGTGTTAATTCCCCGCTGGTGTGTACCGATTACATTAGTGAGAACAGAAAGTACAACAGATTGACAAATAGAACTAACCTTTTTCAGCAAAGACAACTTGTCTGTGAAGAAGCTTGAAATAGAAGAGTGGATGGAGATTAACCAAGAGCCAGAGCTCCTATCTGATTCTTCAGTCTCCACTGAAAAGGTTTGTCATAATTATACAAAGAAGCTAGAAACAACGTTCAGATAACCGTATTTTCTCCTTTTCTTTAACCACCCCCCCCACCCTCTTTCTACAAAACAAAATCAATGTACACACATGCAGTATACTTCTTTTCATCAAGTTCATGGAATTTACTTGTTGGAAATATAACAAAAATTAAGCAAGCGACTGCAGCTTGGAGTAAAATAATGGTGATAACAAGGGAAACTAACTGACATGGTTAAGTCAACGATTGGGGCACTACTACTTCATTAGGACAGAACACACAACACAAACAGGCAAATAACTCGAAAAAGACACTCTCTGTTAAAGGACAATGAATGGAAAGCACAGGAAGTGAAAGAGGGGATGCTGGGAAGGAATGCGGGACAAAAAGGAAACAAGAAGGGGAAGAGAACAACAAAGGTCAGATTAAGTAAATATGGAAACAAAACGGGCATTAAAAAATGGCATAGTAAACAATGAGTATATATTTGGATTATCTTAAGTATAAAGTGTGGTCAAAATAAAACTAGTGCTAAATAAGTGGGGAAAAAAGGAAAAAACCCAATGAGTTCTGGGTAAAAGAAAAAAAAACCATCTTAAATTACATGTGCATACTCACCTATGTCATAGGTGAGTATGCACACGTAATTTTAGGTCCTATGCTAACTTTGGTATTACTATTAATTACAGAAGCACTTTATGTTTGTGACTATGTGAATAGCAAAGAGATTTGCACAGAAAACAAATCTAGCATTGGAGATGAGAACACCAAGATCCTTCTAACAGAGTTTCTGCATTAGGTGACCACACGTGACTGAAATCCCCCCCCCTCCCCACACACACACATTGCACTGCTTTATCTACATAAATACAGCATGCAATGGCACATTTGGGACTCACTCAGCAATTGCATCATTGTAATGAAATTGAGACCTGGCGTGTAAAAATAGCATTGTTCACGCAGTTTAAACTAGAGGGTCGTTTAGTTCAGGGAAGTAAATTTCGTGTTTCTCCCAGGGAACAATATGTATTGGGGAAAGGGGTAGTTAACCCACCTCCCAGGTCCAAGAGTTAGGGACAGCGGATGACAGCAATGGGGTTAGCCAAGGACGATGCAGTGACCTGGAGGTCAACTTGGAACCTCGAGAAACCTAAACATTGCTCTGGCTGCCTGTCAACAGATCATGAGCGAATATGCACGTGATGCTGTTTACGAGAATAGACCATGTGATGTAGAGGGCGCTGGAGTAGGGAGAAATAAGAATAGGGGGACATGCCAGAATCAAGGAGATTCAGACAGAGATCAGATCGAGAGAGAGAGAAGGATACGGACGGAAGAAGCTTGTTCGGGCTTACGCCCAGCCCTTAGGGCTTACGCTTGCCTGGTCATAGGACTTAGAAAGTTCTGACCATGAAGGCCCAAGGCAGGAGTTAGCAGGCAGAAGACAGGAGGGGCACAGTAGAGGATGGGCCACAGGGCTATCTTCTATATGCGCCTCCGCTGCAGCTGTACAAAGGAGCAATACTCTGGAAGAAGCCACAGCCTTTAGCTGCCAGGCAAAAGTTAGAAAATAGAGAAGAGCAGGCTTCAGTCTGTGTCATTAATAGGGTAGACAGTAGTGAGAGAGAAGAGGTCTTATAAGATAGCCACTAGACTATGGAATAGGTTGCATGGTAAGCCGGCCACCACCTGCAACGGTCTATGTTCAACAAATAAAGTTTGGGACGCACTCATCTAGTTTGGCGCCTGTTCGACTGAATGAGAACGGGTAAAACTGTTACAATCATTTTCCTACCACCAAGACTTATATCAAGACTTATATATGGCTTATATCAGGAAGGACTTTCAGGAGAGGTCCTCGTTAGTTAAAGAATCTATTGCATTGTATATTACTGTCTATGAAGAGCAATCCCAGAAAAAAAACGTTGACCATGTTCTCATGCATTTCTATTCGTTTGTTGATACCAAACTAACCCAGGATGCTTTGTTTGTTAGAAACAGTAAGGAAATTACAGGTACTGACATAATGTTTCTGGGAATGTACGTTCCCCCTGAGGGGTCATGGTACGAAAACAAAGATGTGTTCACTGAAGTGAAGGAATCACTCTTGGCCCTTAACACAGGATATATATGTCTCTTAGGTGACCTTAACGCCAGAACTGCAGAAAGATCAGAACTTTTGAACGAAGACTCTTTAATACTAGACTTTGAACTTGATGGAAGTAAACAGATTGATCTACCTACCCAAATGTCTCAAGACACATGCATTAACAACTGGGATCATAAACTCATTGAGCCATGTACAAACTTAAACTTGGCCATTGCAAACAGGTGAGTTGGCTCAGACAAAAATATAGGAAAATTCACTTCTTGATGTCTTGGATTTTAACGAGATCTACTCTGACATTCACTGCACAGTAATACCACAGACCTTATATATACAGATACTTCACTCGGGCGATTTTAGTCTGCCCAGTTGCATACGATAACTCTTCACCGGGAAGAGTTATCCAGCATGACTGTGTGTTATGGAGCAAAACACGAGCTCTAGTACAGTGTCGGCTTCCAGATTTAAAAGAATACATTCTTCAGCATTTTGTTCAGGAGCTAATTGTACAAACAGGAGAAAAAAAACCAGAATGCAAAGGTGAGTTTAATTAGTCTATGGTTACCCTGATCTTAGGCGGATCGTGATCGCAGCACAGACACTGATTATATCGTAGAGTACTCTGAACTTCATTTGCCAATTAATTTTCTCCATAAAGGTGCAGACGCTGGGTTTTCAACGCCAGGAGAAAAGACCTAGAGAATCTGTCAGCGGCTGAAATTAGATCTAAGTGGTGCAAGCTTTGCAGTGACCATTTTGAAAGCAGCCAGTGGACCAACAGTGAAAGAAAACGTTTAAACTGGAATACTGTGCCAACTCTATTCTCAGTTCCCAATCCCCCCAAAAGAATAGACTGTCAAAGACCAAATGCGAATGAAAAGCGATTCAGACATGGTTCTGAAGGAAGTTCTGAACCAAGGAAAAAAAACAGCGAAAGAATATTGAAACAGGTATCACTAAATTTCCCATATCCATTCAAGCAGTTAGGATATGTAAACATATAAGAGGCTCAACATTTACATAATTTAAAAAAACTTTTTTCATGCCAGTCGGTTCATTATTTCCAGTAAATTGTCAGTTCTCTAGTGTGACATAAAATGAAAGTGACTTTCATATTGAGAGATAATGTAATTTTTTTTTAAGTGACTGTATTATTGGTTGTTTCCTTTATAAAATATGGCATTGTGTATATTAAAAATATGTAACTGATGAATAATGAATCATTTATAGAAAGCAGTAAAATTTAAGTATCCTAGATTTTTTCTGTACTGCTATATATATATAATTTTTTAACAGAAGCAGACTCGAACACCTGTACACCAGTGGATACAGATTCAAGGATTACAGTTGAAACAGAACCAAGCAGTTGTGCATTGGAGACTTCAGAAAGAAGTGACCAATGGGCCCCAGGTCAGTTTAAACATGAAATTGAAATTTGTGTGCATTAAGGTGTTCACATTTGGCAGGTCTTACTCATTTTGTAACAGAATCAAACATTTTGAATGTGGTGGTGAATGCAAGGTAACACACTGGTTGGTCGTGTTGTGTTCTTACATATGTAAGGTCTGTGATTCTAGGGCATAGTTTTTTATGACAATGTCTAATAATGGGACAGCATGTTCAGTGTCACAATAGTGCAAACATAAGATTTATTATATTTCTTGCAATATTTGTGCAGGCTTGAATAGTGCACAGGCTGGTCAGGACACAACTCAGTATTTGGATTTTGGTGGTACCACCAACCTTGTAGTACCATCACTTGAACTTAGGATGATTATAGGTGTTTTGGAGAAGGAGACTAAGATATGTCTGGCAGACATCTTGCACACAACAAGTGTAAAGAAGAGACTGTTACACCGGTTGCAGAATTGCTTGCCTGCGAATGCAATGGTGTGCCCAACAAACACATGTGACACCAGAAATACTGTTGTTGGTCTTTATGCCAATATCAGACTTTATTCTGCTTTGACTAACAGCAAGAGGTCCTTTCGTGGGAAGTCTGCTACCAAAAATCGCAAACTGCTGAAGGTTAGGCATATGTAGGAAAGTTACCAAAAAATCATACCACCAGCCTTCCTTATAGCAGTGGAAGAGAAACAACAGCTAGCAAAAATGGATACTTCAGTGGGTACCATGAACACAATCTTTCAATGTGTTGTTTCCAGATAGGTCAGTAAAATATTCATTGAAGAGTTGGTTTGATGTGTTAGCAGATTTGTTTTAATGTCTGGAGTCACAGACTAAGGGATTGTCCCATTGTTGTATGTCTATTTGTCTTGATGTCTGCAAATGTTTACAGTAAGGTAGATAGCATCTGATTTTTTAAAATGCATTTTGGGCTGTTGTAAATTATCCCATACACAAACTCATGCAGTGTGCTGGATCTGATGGTATGGGCAAAAAATCAGTTGAAATAATAAAATAACATTTCAATAGGATTATGTTTTTACAGTAGTTGTAGAATTTGCTACACAGTTCATTTATCTGCTTGTCTGAAATAAGACAGTTATGCTAAGGAAGCATGTAAATGAATATTTAGTGTGTGTGTGTGTGTGCATGTGCTTGCATGAGTGCATGTGTTGGTTAGTTTGTTTGGCACAGTGAGTGAGTGACTGAGTAAGATTCCCTGTGTATAACCAATTGCAATGTTTAGGAATGTTCAATCAATAAAGCAGACAAGCACGATCAGAACTTTTTGTTTTAGCTGTGCGTGCGTGCGTGTGTGAATTTTTTTCTGAATGACTTCTTGATGTGTGCATAAACAAAACAAGTGACTGCATTCACAGGACACAACAAACAACGAACAAGCAACACAAATATGAAATAAGAAAATAGACTAAACTGTGGATCAGAATGACTGCCATGCCTCTGTATGGTAGATACTACTGTATGTGTAGCTTTTACCATACCACACTTCCCACCACAAGCAGAACGGAATTAATAAAGTAGCGCGACAATCACTAAAAGCTTCATGCTGGTTTCGGCACAAAACACCTCGACCACAAGGGACGCAACTCTAGAAGCATGAGTTGCTTCCCTCAACTGGGCAGATTTTCTTAACAAAGCACGAAGAAGGAGTGAAGTATCTGTATCTATAAGGTCTCTCAGAGGACCCACACACACACACCACTATAGATAATGCTAAACTGAAAGAAAAAACACCCCGATGTGACCTAAATGGCAAAAACAATTAAAGAAAGAATACATTAGGCTCTTAGACAATAAAATAAGCGAACTAACAGATAGAATTAAACATATTATACAGAATGACCAGGAAGTGATGACAGAAACAGTGGGTGAAATGGTGCTTGAAATAAACAACATGATAAACAGTGCTAAACACTGTGGACTCGTAGAAACCACAGCAAGACCAGCCGAAATAAATCATGGTTTACCTCATCATGTGGAAGTAAAAGAAGGGATTTCTATAAAGCCAGGCATTATGCAAAATCCTGCAACAACCTGGAGTCCATAGCTCAAAGACTAAAGGATAGACAGGAGTACAAGAAAGAAATAAGAAAGCAATTCAGGTTGTATCAATCTGGATGGACGAGAAAACTGAGACAGCTAAAAATCAGGGATCCAAAGGCATTCTGGAATATTCTAAATAACAAATGTAATATTAACAACAGGGATAGTAAGGAGACGCCATCTTGCTCAGACTTTTTTGGAATACTTCAAAAACTTATGCCAGCACCACAAAAGCAGTGAAGCACAAAATATGGACCTAAGACTAAACTGTAACTTAGGCGACCCTAGTGACCAATACCTTGACTCTCAAATATCGGAAGCTGAGGTTGCACTTTGTCTAATTAAATTAAAGGGAAATAAAGCATGTGGAATTGATAACATGATTAACGAATTTCTAAAATTTCCACGTATAAAGATGCTGAACCTATTCACGGCACTATTTAACCTTATCCTTCAAATATGGACATGTATCCACTAACTGGGCACTGGCATCAATAACTCCTGTATTCAAAAACAAGGGCAAACAGAATAATCCCAACAACTATACCGAGGCATATCAATTCTTAGTTGCTTTGGGAAACTATTTACAAGTGTACTCAATGAACGCTTAAAAAATACTTGGAAGAAAATAATCTCCTTGGCTGCTTGGCAATGAGCAAGCAGGATTCCACCCTGGGTTCTCAACAGTAGATCACCTATTCACCCTACATAGGATTGTAGATATTTTCCTAGGTAGGAAAAAAGAGAGTGTATTGTGCTTTTATTGACTATGAAAAGGTGTTCGATAAAATAGACAGGATTCATTTATGGGAAAAGCTTCTAATCCACGGTGTTAAAAGAAAAATGTTATCTGTGATCCAGGATATATACAATAAGGCCATATCATGTGTTAGGTTTAATGGAATGCAATCTGAATACTTTATAAGCAGCCATGATGTAGAGTGTAGTACATGCACAAGTGTAGAGAGGCATGAAACATATGATTATGTTAAAAGCTGGGATAGGATGGAATATGTTTAAGAAGTCCAGACAAATCTGTGCATATTATTATTGACCACTGTAAAACTTACAGGCATTACAAGCTACAAACAGAATTTTTTAAACAATTTATAATAATTTAATATTCAACTAAAATGTAGTCTGGAATCAATATTTGGTAACTGATAAGGAAGAAAAACATTAAGACCTTAATTAGTGACAAGAATATACATCACACTTTACTCTTGACCTGTAATCCTGAAAAATATGCTGAAGTCCTTACTGGTGTAGCTACCATCGTTAGGTAGCATGTCTTCATTCTCTGCTACATCGTTCAGCTCAATGATTATTCCTGAGTCATCTGGCACCAAAGGCTTCTTGGCTGGTATTTGTGTGGTATGCTCTATTTTGTGGGACAAATTAAAATAAATAATTTTTAAGTTACAATTTCAGACCTAGCTTTCAAAAGATCTATTTAAAAATAGAAAAAACTATGTTTTCCCAAATGGTGCACTCAGAAAGAGTAACACGAAGGTGACCAGAAAACAAGAATGAACTCTTTTAATGAAATACTCTGTGTGCAAGAAGCTCACTGTTTTCAGTCATCACTTCAAAGGGTTCGTTGTGGCTGTCACTGACGTCAGAGTTTAACATTCTCTCCTTCTCCTCTGCCTCACCAAGGTCCATGGTGACGCTGGAGTCATCCTGAGTCGGATGCTTTTTGGCAGGTGTACTTGTGGCCAATGGCATGCTTGCTAAGAAAAAAATCTTGCTTCTGGTTGACACAAAACCTACACAAGTCAGGAAACAAAATCTGTGCAAGAAAATCTCCTTTCCGTTACTTATCCATCTACCGTATGAACCAAACAATAAAGAAGAATATTTGTTCTGGCAAATTAATTAATAAAGTCAAACCACGTGCACTATACTTGCGCCACAAAATATTAAAAGAAAGCATGTCCCCTTAATGCTTGCAGCCTGTCTTCTGCCACCCCACCCCCACCCCAATTGGCTGTTGCTCATATTTTGGAACAAATTTAAGATTATTTCTAACAGAAATAAGGTTTGCACTTTCTTTATAATAATCCTGATGTTTCGATGAGGACATATGCAAAAGTTATATGTAACTGTTTCTCCGACGAACATGTGGCAAAATACAAAAACTTTGCCTTTTCGTCCAAAATAAGGCAAACATTATCTGTCAAGTCAAAGTTAAGAACGTTGAGCATTGAGAGACTTCCAGTAGTGGGTTGTGTGAGATTCTTCTGTGCATTCGTATTAAAGTTACACTTTACACGGGGCACACGGGCATTACGACCACTCGACCGATCGTCACCGAAAGAGGGAGCTCCATGTGTGTATTTTAATTCTAGTAGATTTGTATATATGTGTGCATGTGTATATGTATGAGGACTTATATATGTGCCTGTATATGATTGTGTGCGTGTGTTGAAGGAGAGATTTTGTACTCCACTGTTGTCGTGATGTTCCATTGTATATTATTTGAACTTTTCTGAATGCCCCCTCCCCAGAGGGTCAAAGAATGATCTGAAATCCGAGAGAAAAATAAAAAAACACTACCAATCACACGGTGAAGAAAGTGTGCAGCTTGCTTTTGTCTCACGATGATCTACACGTTCCTGTATTATCTATTTTCCACTTTATTAAGTAATCCAGTCTGTACAGCTGGGTCAAATCATGTCTAAATAAAAGCTCAAGAAACACGGGAGAGCGGGGAAAGGTGAAATTAATGGTGTTAATGTTATAGCCACTATCTTTTCCTCCAAGTCACACTTAAAAATTCACATCAAAGGTTTTTAAGATTTTTTTTTTTGGATAAAGGGTGCCCAGTCCAAATCGCTGAATGTCCACATGTCTGAGTAAGTGAAACGATATACTGACGTTCACGCGGTGTTTCGACTCTTGGGAAGAGAGAGGAAATAAGTTTGGATACGCTGCTCCTGACGTTTTGTTGTCAACACCTATAAAGTAGGGGTATATTCAACCTGCGCCTTTCAACTGAAAACCAACGTCTTTACCAATCAGCTACCGATCACCACGGATTAATCTCTTCATTGTAACTATAAGAAGTGGCACTGTGTAGAGGCCTATGATTATCTGTTGTGGTTAGCAACCGATATGCCCATACGCAGCGCATGATGCACGGCGAATGCGCGTGCCCGAAGTCGGTGGGAATTGCAATCTCCCGTCCCGGCTAAGCAAGCCGGCAGGCGCATACACGCACACGTGGGCCCATGCAATACATGAAGGGATGGAAAAATACGTACGAAAAATAAGAATGATGATCACTAGTCCTTCAGCTGATGGACATTTTTTTTAAACTCCTGCAGGCATCATAATTTATCAAATGTGTGACTCCAGTATCTCTCGAACAGCACCACACAGATCAAAGGATGAGTCACTTTTAAGACCTCTTACAAGTAAGACACAAAAGCTTCCATGATTTTTCATGTAATTAAGAGAATCCCCGTGCTTATTTTGTCTGGAATGGTTAAAAATGTGTTACCGAGACGGACTGCCGAAGTTACTACCCTGGCATCGCCCGTTGTCAGACTTTCCATAAAAAGCTGATTAATATATATGTCTTCCTGTTTCACCTGCAACTGCAAATAAAGTGTCAGAATGCTGCAGAACAAACCTACAGGTAACAGAGAAGAAAAGGCTACTAGGCTGCTCGGAAAGCGCATGGTCCCGCAACTAAATAGGCAGCGACCATTCTCATGCCGGTATCTAGCTCATGTCTCAATGGAGTCTGCGCTGCAATTAATGTATAACTCCAGGAGGGTCCTTGGCCACACCAGGATTCGAACCAGTAATCTTCCAGTCTGCAGTTCTACCAACTGACCTATCCAGGACCCCTACATTGAACGACACAATCAGCAGTTTCGGGGAATTACCTTCGTCAGGACAACACAAACACAGAGACATGAACAGTGAGTTTTTTTTATTTAAAAACGCTATTATACAATGAATGCGTGACATCTGACAAGTTGATGGAGCATGAAAAAGCGCAGAATAACTGGAGCCAATCAAAATACAGTATCACGTAAAATATGCTAATCTCGTAGGGTCACCACTGAAAACCTTGCAGTTTCCTGGAAGATCTTTACTGCCTATACCCCACCCTACCCCTCCCGCAACCCCCACCTATCCCCTACTCCTAGCCCCAACCCCTTCCCCTAAACCCCCCTCCTCCCGGAACATCCCCCTCTCCCTCACTTCCTCCCGCCCCTGGAAAGACCTTCGAAATATAGCTCGCTATTTGATTGGCTCCGCTTGTTACACATCCTAAATAGAGCTCGTCATTTGATTGGTTCCAGTTGTTCTGCGCTTTTACATGGTGTTCGCACAGGGTCAGGGTTATTTTCGTTCACGCGCGTATTTCAAACCCCTTGTAGCAAAGATTTTTTTAGTGCACAGTACATATAGGACTAAAAACTCTTTGCTTATAGTATACCCGTCTTATTAATTTGTTACATCACTTTATCGCAGTCTCTTTCATTGTCGTAAGATGCTCGCAACATTGTCATTTGACAGCCTGGACTTCAGGTAGCGGCAGTCTGTTCAACGCAAGAACTTTCAAAAGAACAGCATAATGGGCAAATGTAAAAACAATTTGTAGCTTTGTTAGCAGTAATGATGGACGTTGGTATACCACCTGTGAAATCCTGACAAAAGGCTGAAAGGGACTGGCCCTACCCTTATCAAGTTTTCAACAGTATACGATCGAATACACCATGACCATACAGCCATAACACGAGCGTTTCTTTTTGCTCTAACGTTTAATTAATGCGTTCAACGGCCCCTGACTTATACTGTTATAGGATTTTTTTAAAAAGTCAAGTGATTCACATCCCCATTCAACATTGCGAAGTCGCTTTGTTAGGGTTCGATCTCTGCATGTGGCGTTGCAACTTGATATAAGCTGTTAAAAAATCGATCGCCTTATATCGTCGTTCGTTCATTTTCTAAATGCGATATACGATTTATCCTCCAAATTGTGTATTAATTTACTTACGTTCTCAATTGTAACAAGCGAGACTCATCAACGCAGAGTGCAGCAAACGAGTAATTAGACAGCTTTGGGCGCCACAAAATTATAATTCGCGCCTCGCAGCCTCGGTCTCGCAAGCTGACACACCACAAATACGTAATCGCATGCTTATGTCACAGTGGTCATATCAATGTAAATCATGATCCATGTCACCCACTGCATGTCTCGGTTTACCGTTACAAATGACCTCTCACACCTTAGCTCACACCATTAAATCATAGACACGCGAAAAAAAGTAATTTAAAGAACTGTTTTAGCAGATAGGCCACACGTCGAGCACCCATATGCAGTTGAGTTCGCGATGGAAAACCCGTTATAAAACCTCACGTGCATACAGTGAAATGCCAAGTCTATGCATCTTGTAGGTGCTGCAAAGACTTTTTAATACAGCGAACGCTTTTGTATGTCGATTGGAGGTGGTATATAGTACGTACCGGAATACCGGTACAGGTCTAGTTGTATCGGTGTATACCGCAAGGGACATAAATCAGGTTCATAATACAGTGAATAGTGCAGCCAGTTCTCTGAAGCAGTGTTTACAACTATAAGATAGATTATCCCTTGCAGCAGATCAGTTACAATTAATTCAATTGAATGATAACGCATTTATAAGCATACAATTCTTGGGAATGCGGCAGACCAGAGCGTCGAACTTTTCACTATAAAAACTTAATTGCGGTGATTTCAAGCAGCCCGGATACTTCCTGACAAACATATGTTTGATTGCAGATATATGAAGCTGACCCTAAACCACGCAGTTATTGTGTTCTCTTCTTTAAGAAGCATACACATGCATGATCAACCAAGCAGATAAAGATACAGATTCATATGTAATACTAACCCTTACCACAAACATAACTTGACAGCAGTCCACCAAGTTAGGAGAAGAAAAGAAACTCTTAAATGAAATATCAAAACCCACTCACATATATGAATATTTATGAAAATAATGTGACACTATTGAGACGTTCCAAGTCTGCTAACTGCTGGGGAAAAGGCCGGGTCAGTATATATCATGTTAATATCAATGTTAGTATCATGTTAATATCTAATGGGTTCCAGCTTTTTAAAAGCGCGTCAAAGGGGATCCATTCTCGTTTCCGAGATTTGTATACCACAAAACAGCGCGGAGGATCAGGATTGCACAGTTTCTTCACATTATTATAATCTCCCGCGTATACATGTTCATGATGCACACTTTGTTGTGTCGTTTTCAATTCTACATGCCCCTCCGAGTTAACTTGGAGCCTTAAATGGTTAACAGCTATATTTAAGAAACATCTCGTTTATAGCACCCTTCTGGGCTTAAAGGAAGGGAAAACAAGATCGAGTGACTCGAACATATAGAAGAAAAAAAGTTGCAGTCTGTCCTATGTAGAACGTCCTGTCATCAAGTTAGCAGTTGTGACGTAACCAATACGACTATAAGCACATCAGCCGACACCATGCACCCAATGCTGTTGCAGGGGTTCTACTTGTTAAGGCACTTGCACAAAATATTTATTGGTTTATTCGGTGCTAATTAAACTTTGGTCTAAGCTCCCCCCACCCCACCTCGTCTCTCTTTCTCTTTTTAAATTGCACACACACACGCACGAGCACACCCGTAAGCACACGCGCGCACAACGTTAATTAAATATGCGTAGTCGACGAAGTTTTTACTTCCAAGAAACACTCCTTGGCTGTATGGTACAAAATACCGGTACGGCAGTAAATTAGTAATATATATATATATACTGTTCGCGTACCGGTACGGTTTTCTGTAATGGTACCCACCTCCAGTATCGATTAAAAATATTAAATAATAAACATATTCTAGCAGTATTTGGAAAAGGAGAAAGTAGCATGTACAGATATTTGTTGAAGCAGATCCTGGCTCCTGCATGTGTGACGTTAAGTAAAATAAATGACTTCGTGATTCCTCCACATTCTTCGATCGTTTCTTAAAATTCAGTGTGTGCCTGGCCTTTGAGCATCATCGGTCAAGACATCGGAAGTCGGGATGGTTTCATAAATTGGTCTCAACACTCGGCCTCCTCAGAAACAATATCTTTTCCAAATGTCCCACAAACTTGCCCGTAAAATTATTTAAACTCACTCATGATCTCACCATGCATAACCCTCTTGCATATAGAGGCGAAGCTTTAGGGGGTGGGGGGTCCAGACACCCCCCCCCCCACACACACATACAATCATCCCCCCCCAAATAACCGAAGGTACATTCCCCCTCCCCTCAAGTGATGTCCCCTGTAATACCACTGGGGAGACAGGCCCAAGACCTTCCCCCCTCCCAAAAAAAAAAAAGTTTTGATGACCCCCTATACCCGACTAGCTGATCTGCTCCTGAACAGTGTCTTCTTTTTACCTACCCATCCACAATTTCTTAACCCTCCTACATCTGGAAACTAATACAGTACATCTAGAGTTAAGGTGTGGATAAAATATATTTAGTATAATTAAGATTATTGAACAACCTTATTACTTGGTTGGGTGTTTGGGGGGTTTTTTTTTGATGTCCCAACACAAATTTTTATTTGGGCAGTTATGGATGGTACAGTGTGAGTCCCAGGTTCAGAAGGAAATATTGCTTTCTCTGTGCTTCTGGCTCACACAGTAGTTGTGATGGGTGCGTGCCGGACAAAGCAGAGTCCCGAAGTAGGGTGAAACAGGAGGAGGACGAGGGAAAAGATTTAGCAAAACAGTAAAGGGCAGTTAGCGGTGGGCCGACGGACAGTGTTGGGCAGCGGTGGCACTCAATAAAGTATGTAGAGCGAGCTTCCACAAAAGGCCTGCCTCTGTTTAGGGAGAGAGAGAGAGGAAAGTTTGCGGAGCGAACCCGCTTCATCACAGTGTTATTATGGTTCTTGTGAGTTTGAATATGGACGTCTGAAGTTTTGGTTGTACCTTTGTCCGATCCAGTATAGATTATTGCAACTCTCTTCTTACTGGCTGTCCAAAACATGCTGTCGACAAACTGCAAAAAATCGGAAATTCTGCTGCACAACCAGTATATAAAGCAATGAAATCCCATGTCTCCCCTCACACTCCAGCACTCATCACCCTGGTTACCAGTCCAATCACATATTGCCAATTAGCTTTCTGTTCTCTCCAACAGCAACTTCACCAACTCATCCCGCTCCACAAGCTTCTTTCATTACATGTATACAGCTGGGGAGAAACTGGGGGCATGGCTACTGCTTTGTCCTGGTTGGCTGATGTATCTTGATGATCAGGTGTATGTGAATGTAGCACTGTATGTATGAATAGCTAGAATAAAAGGACAGGTTTTAGAATGTCAGGTGATCTTCTGCTAAATCAGGTGAGAAACGTGTTGCAGTGGAACTGCTGCTGTAGTGTCTGCTGTGAAGTCTGCTGACAGTTGATGTTATTAATCCTTGTCACAGAACCAAGTGTGCCTTCCTATTGGACTTGTGTGAAGTCTGGTATCAGTTGTACAGATCTTGAGCAAACCAGTTGCCATAGCGGAAGCCACTCTTCAAGGTTGTTATGTTCCCTAATGCTGGTGTGTGGCTCTTAGCACACGAATCTTCTGCTGTGGAAAACCCATCCTACACTGAGGAAGACAACCATTTAAAGAAGAAGCAAAGATCCAGCCTTTAGTGGCTGTATGTAACTGAACTCCACTTCAGAGGTCAATGGTTGACCAAGAAGTGTCACACAAATAGGCAACTGTGGCAACAGCGAAAGTGCTTACAATATTTCAGTAAATGTTGTGTCCAGTGGCGAGGGACATGAGGGAGAGCTCGTCAGCACAAGTCTGCTGTTACCCAGGAGCAGCCAGGAGGAGCTTCAGACACGTCAACTTTTAGGACACCAGAGAGGGGCGCCACTTTGGTAGAGGCTGAAATGTTATGCATAGTGTGCAAACAACCGGGTGATGAACCTTGTGTGTTCTACATGCGGTCATAGTGTGTGTGCAGTTGAATCAGGCATGTGTCAGGATCTTGTGTTTACGAGGGCAGGTGATGGAAGAACAAGCTGCATGATCACTAGCAGCCTACAAGAAACCCTACCTTTAACAATTACATTTGTTTCATCTGCTAGAACATTCATAAGTCATAGGAACACATACATATAGATTGTACTTGGTGTCCTCTTTCATTTGATACTAACTCTTAATTCCTGTACAGATTAATATTTGTTGTAAGCAATTTCATGATGGTTATCTGATGATTTGTTATCTAATTTCTGCTGCTGTCTGGTGGTTTCATCGTAGCAGCCTGCTCTTACCTAGCGTGGTCACAGAAGTTTTCCAGAGACCATGCACCATCATGTTAACACGGAATTTCATGCATGCATGGCCGTGTCATTGCAGTCTTTCTTCTTTTTTGGGGGGGGGGGGGGGGGGGGGGNGGGATGAGAGTCGGGCAAGTGTGGATTTGGGCAAGTAGATTTTTCAACCACTTTCCCAACAAGTGAAAAATTTGACCCCGTGTTTAGCCTTGTTAAGTCTGTCTGTGATTTTCATATTTTGGGTTTTCTTTTTTGAGTTCTAGAAAACATATGAATATTTTCCACTAGACTAGCCGCTGGAAGAATTGCTGCATTTTAGTGAACATCAGCAAACAGTTTTTATATGTAGTTGTTCTCCCCAATATTTCTTCATGATACACAGGATCATCCCTCTAAGATGGTTTTTGAGCGAGGCTGTAACAAGTGTAAGCCATAAAGCCAGAAGTAAATTCGTCTGAATCTGAATGGAGTGATTTTCAGCAGAATACATCGATCCCAATAACTGTTACTTGTGAAGTTGCCAACAGTCATACATATCAAAATAAGCCAGGCAACTTAGAAACAGACAACAATGTCATTCCTATGTTTGACAGATAATGCACTGCAAATCCATCCTCCCCAACTGTATTTAGCAAGGATATAAAATTACTTTAAAAAAAACAAAGCCTATTTGATTTCTTTTCTCTGTCGTCAAAGGCGTCCCCGCGTGCACATGCCACATGAGAGAGAGAATGGGTCCTGGAATGTAGGATCTGCGATTTAAAAAATTCAAGTTGACTAGAACTTAGGACTTCACTCTACGGACAAGTAGATGTCTAGTACAAGCACTGTAAGTGTAAAATCTTTGGTACAAGTACTAAAGTAGTATGACTACTTACTAAGACTAAGACAGAGTGAGAGGGTCCTGTCAAGAAAACGTAATATTCCGATTCCTTTCCCAGATGTTAAAAATATTTAAAACAACACATAATTTTTCTTCTCAAAGAACCTGTCTCCAGCCTACACTCCCTGAAGGATCAGTAAGAAATGCGAGGAAACCACAGGGAAGCATCAAAACTATCCCTTTTGTCTTTGATAGGCAAGTTCTTTCCGCTGTTCAAGGGAGATAGAAACTGATGCTTTCCTGTCTTTTGCCAGTGAAACCAGCAAAGCCAACTTCCGTGGCGCTCGCGCGAGGGGAAACAGTTTTCCATGATATCGTAACGACAATTTTCCCCAATGTTCAAATCATTTTCAAATAGGATACGGTCTCTCTGGCAACATCAACCTCATGAGGAGCAGCAGAATTCAGAACGGAAACGGAAAAGGCCCGCAGACGATCCGTGAGTACGAACACGATTTGAGTGAGAACATGTCATAGGGAGGCCAATGGATATTCCTATTCATTGGAAGGGCACTTTTTCGAATAAAAAGCCTTGAGCACGTTGAATGATCTTATTTACGATTATATACACAGTTTCATCTCCCTTAATCAGTTGCGTCTGTATCTTGCCCTGACATCGTAGTAGGTATTTTAACGAGCGTACAAGCGTCACCCAGCTTAGGGCCAGGCATACTTCAAAGGATTCTCACTTGAAAATGAACATCATTTCAGGCATTTGTTCAGTATTAAAAAAGTGGCGAAAATTGTAAGTCACAATTTTTCCTATGTACCAGTCAGATTATTAACTGCTTATAATTTATTCATTTCTTCATTTGGCTTCCCAAAGTAATCAGATTTTTGAAAAGGGGCATGGTACTTAAATGTATCCCACCAGTATTTTCTCTAGACGAAGTATTACTAGCGTTAGCGTTATTATAACGAGGTTGCTTACAAGAGTGTCACTTTAAAAACATGGTTTAATTGTTTTAATTTTTTGTGTATGTAGAAAACTCTAATACATAATGCAAATTTGAATTGAACATCATTGCACAAGAAACAACTAAGTTTGAAGTCATTATCAACTTTGTTAAATACGTACATGTTAGGTGTTAACCAATTATCGTATAGTTTTTTTTTATATGTCATCATTGGCTTCAGGTTGTAAGTTGAAAAACTAATTGCCTTTATTAGAAAGTTTTGTTTGAATTTGAAATATAAACTGGAACATTTGTGATTACAGAGTGATATTTGATAATTTAAGCTCTCGGTCCTCATTTGTTCATTAATTTGTGTGACTTTACCAAACATGTTCTGTAAAGAGACATTGGAAACAAGAGCAATTTATTGTTGATTATTTACTAATCTTTTACCGTAATTGAGATTTACAGATTTTTTAGACAGACATCTTGAAATAAGTTCATTCAATTTGTTTTAAATTGTGTATCGTCCTTTTTAAAGTTCTTTACACTGTAAAGTATGGAGGTGTCAGTTTGGCACCTTAGTTACTAAATTAGTAATAAGTAAGGCCAGAAACTGAATAAAAGCCCACCATGCTTTACTAGGCAGTATGAAGCCTGCCTTGTGTGGATGCCTTTTGTTCCACTGAAGTGTCTTTACATGGCAAGTGTGCCTTCATCAGAGGCTCCCCTAATTTGCAACTTAGGAAAAACTGTACTTGTACTCGGTTTATTGTAACAGGGATCAGCCTGGTAGAAAATGAAGATGGATCAGTTGACCCCTTCCATACATTTTGATGGGCCAGTAGTTTGTCAATGACATGCAGTAGCATTCAGAATAACAAAATAATGTGACACTCCTTTACAAATAAAAATTAAGATGAAAAACTAAGAGAGATTGTAATACCAAGACTTGCCAGCAATGAAATGATGAAAGTTAAAGAAGACATATGTTTATGACCGACCAACTTCAGCTTCTGGTAACCAACCACTGACTGTTTCACATTTATATAAAACTCGAAACTATGATGCTAGGTAGGCATTCACAAGTGATTTTTGTTGTTTTTTTTGGGGGGGGGCGTGTTTGGTGAGAAAGTGCTTCCACCTTGCAGCAATTTCACATGATTCGCGAGTGAGGAGAGTCAGGTGGTTGGTAGCAAATTTTCTGGTTTCTGCTTCATGCACTAGGAACCTCCTAGCTTTCCATGCACCGGTATTTTTTACATGTACTTCTGCATCATTTTAGCAAAGTTCTTGCAAGCAGAGGTATTTCAGTTTGCTTTTTACTTTATTATACTTACGATCTTTAACAAGATACAGCCATTGCATGGTGCGCAGGCACCCAAAATCGATGTGCTGTTTGACCCACAATGCGAAATTACCATAGGACATTTTGTGATTTGATGTGCCAAGTGCACAGGACACATCAGTGAAGTGATCCCTGCTATAAAGACTGATCGTGAGATGGGAGAGACCATCCTCAACAAAGTAAAACTGAATAAACTACGTATTTCCGGGTTTAGAATTTTCAGTGGATTGTACAAATTGTAAAGTAAACTCTATGCATATATATTCACCGTTTTGACTCTTACAGAACACTTAGGACCTAAATAATATGCTTGCAAAAAAAAAAGAACTAGCTTAAAAACCACATTTAAATAGATTAAAACCACAGTACATTTGACTGCAGTGTTAGGACCTTTGGCTTATTTCTAAAAAAAAAAAACCCAAACAACTGAAATACAGTTTGAAGATGGAGGTGGGGGGAGTGAGTGTGAAAGGTAGAATCACGCGTGTATTCAGATGTCCACTGTCTATAATAAATCCCTCGTTTTCATTGTGCAGAACCAGTCCCACATGGATTCATTTATATCTTCATAGTCTTTCTCTTGACATATTTCCGATTAGAGCAGCAACTGTATTCCCATTCTCGGAGTAATAACAGGTGGATTTGATGCGAGAAGTGTGTGTCTTCCTGTGTCAAAAGTTCTTATCAATATTGTGCACAGACCTCCTTTCTATTTTAAAACATTGAGTGATTAACCCTTGATCAACAAGTGGTACAATTTTTCCTTCTCCCACAGATGTTTTTTTCTATATTTATTGGCTTACTGACATAAGCAGTTGTGGATAAAACCAAAGTAAAGATTTGAAAAGCTCAGATGATTTTATGCATGTAGGAGAATGTAAACAAACAAAAAAAGTGGATGTGGTAGAAAACTGTGACAAGTAAATTTCAAGTCACTGACCCTGTCTGGATTTGGCAGGTGTTCATTTGTCACAGGTCATTTACTAAATAATTTATTGTTGGAAACGAATACCTGCTAATTGCAAGTCAGTACAACGCCAAGGCAGGTTTCACGCTATTTGTTACTGATACATGCATGTACAGAAGTGACACATCACCAAATTTTCGATTACAGAGATGCAATATGTGTAGCAGTCTAGAAACACTGGGCCAAGCAGCAACAACTAAAGTGTTGTGGTTAAGGTTACATGCCCTTTGCACCCCTGACCCCTCCAAAAAAACAATATTACTATTAGGTTGGTAGATTTTTTTTTGAAAGCCCTCATGGAAAGAAAGGAAAACTATCCACATGGGCCTAACTGTCTTAGTGTAAAACTAAAAGTTATATTTCTGGATGGCTTAAGGCAAGACACCACTACAAAATGCAAAACAAAATCATTTTGTCATTTCTTTTTTGATATTAGTAAAGTCATGTAATATCATGTATCCAAACTCTCAAAACTAAGAAGTTTTCAATGGTTATGCAATTGGTTCCCATTGAAACAATCCAAGATGGTGCCCAAACACAAAATTTTATGTCAGCTTATAACTTTGTTTCTATATACATTGTCGAGATTATCTCAAATTTGTCAAAAATTAAGATTTTAGTCAAAATTTCACTACAGTGTCTCGCCTTAATGGCAGGTACTTTTTAAACGGGTGACAAAAATAGTTTAATGTCAGCAAGAAAAAAAGGTCTTTTGTATAATTGTAGCCACAGCACAATTTTGTTTGGCCTTGGTTAGCAGCAGAAAGTGTGGATAAGGGAAATATGGGCATACAGAAGTGACTGATTAGTAAGCAGTGCGGACAGATGATCAAGATGTATGTAATTTGTGCACAAAAATCCAAGAATGGCTCAGAGAATTTAAAGCCATGTGTCACACTGATGCAGAGATTTTTTAACATTTGGCAATTTAACACTAGAAGCTGTTTGTGTTCGCTCCTGTTTTTTACAAAATGACTCTTAGATTTCAGGCTAGATGGTCATTTTAACCCTTGGTTTAAAAAAATTTCTTGAGCACCAATTTTTATTCATATTAGATTTTTTTTCATATTAGTATTGTTATTTATAGAGACAAACATTTCTTATGTGGATGGCATTTTTATTCAGTGATGAAGACTCGGATGTGGAGATAATATCAGTAAAACGACCTAGAGAAGACACAAGCTCCACTCAAGGCTGTAAGTAATGTGTTTGTGTGTGTGTGTGTGCATGTTTGCTGTATCAGTTTCATACCTTTTCCTCTACAAATAGTACAAGTTGTGCTTAATAGAAGGCTTTGTTGCATGTATTGTTATGCAGTGATAGATCATTGCTGGTTGATGTATATATTTGTATGTTTAATAACTGCATTTGCTGCCTTGTCAATTGAGACTCTTTTTAACCTTTTTAATGACTACATTTTATCTTCAACTGGCATGATGGGCATGCCATCTACTGAGCACTAGGGCTAGACAGAAGTGCATGTGTTAATTGTTGAAACCAATGTCAAGCTTCAAGTTCTGGTTTGGAAGTAAGATGACAATACAGCTACCATGCATTATTATATATATTATGTATTATTATAGTGTGCACTCATTGTGTTGCTTTGCTGACAATGCAAGAACATGCACTGAATCACTTACCTGATTCTTAGTTTCTTAGTTTCCAGATCAGGGGCTGAGTGGGCGGTAACTTAACTCTTAACAGTTCGCTCCCTTGACTAGCGATGTTATAACATCGACGCCATGGTGACCTTGTTTCTATTTATATCACATTAAGCTTTCTCATTAAAAACTGTTCTTTCTTGCTAAGTTATCATTAGACATGATTAAAGTTTTGAAGTTTGTCACTTTAATGTAAAAAAAATGATACTTTTGTGTTTTCAAACCACCATGAAGTGAGGCTATACCAAGCTCGCGACCGCCTTGTTTTGGGCAGTGCTTTCAAAGTCGAATATCTTGAAAACATGATCAGTTCTGAGCTCAAAGTTGATAGTTTCTACTCAGAAGATAAGTCATTTGAGATTTCTGATCAGGATATTGAGGAGATCGATGATGTTGAGAATATTTTATCAAATCTATCAAATTGCAGCCGAGATGCTCAAATGTAAGCCTTTGTTTCCTTCTTATTGATATCACATAATTCGTCAAAAAGATAAAGATAACTTTAAATTTTGTTACCCTGTTTGGCATTTTCACAATTCTGTGTTTTTGTATCCTGGCAGCTTTTATCCACTCTAAAACATTTTTTGTGGTCCATGCATTACTGATATCGACTGTTGTTGATATGTTGCGGATGTTGTAAACAGCTTATGAAAGAACTGTAGTAATGTTTAGAAGAAGCAAAACACAATTATTCATGTAGCTGATGAGAGAGAACATTTCCAATATTATAGTTATTTGTTTTTTTATCACTTTTCAATTAAAATTGATAATTACAACACTGAAGGCCTAGTTAGATCCCAATGTTTTCCTCAAGCCGGAAGGCAGACGCGTGTATAATTCTTTCTAATTTAATCAAACACATTTTAATTCCTGACTTTTTTGGATTTATATGTTTAATCTTTAGGCATTTATAATATATAATAATTATTTATAAATGTAAGTTTACATAAAAATAGGAAGCCATTTTGTCATTTTAGTTTTGTAAAGCAACTTAATAAATCATTCCCCAATCCTAAGCTGCAAGAATCCCAAAATGAGTGTGTACGATCGACCAGCAATATCTCAAGTACCTGAGAAGAGAATGTAACAAAATTAGGATATGTTATGTAGAATTGCATGGACATTCACAATATGGCATCAGATAGGATATAACTGAGAACACAAAAAAGTTTCCTTCTTTGTGACTTTACAGTCTTACTTTTTTTGCACTGTGCGTAGACCTGTCCTTTGTGATTTAATTAGGATTATTTTATTTCCAGTACTCCATTTGTCCTTCTGTCTGTATTATTTCAAAAGTATATTCATTTTCCTTCATTTTGATATATGCCAAGCTGAGGTTAGTAATAGTTTTTACCTTGAAAAACAAATATTTCCACGACAGCCCCATTTCATGCAAGTAGTGCCCCTTTAAACCAAGAACTGTTAAGAGTTAAACTTTGAAATAAGAGATGTCTAGCCCCTTTTATCTCTCACTGAAAACCCTGCTTCTTATAATCATCATCATCATAACAATAACAACAACAACCACCTTTCTTATCATGATTAATTTTTCTTTAAATTTCAGTTTTCTCCTTCCTCACACTTCCAATGAGTAAGATGTCGGAATGGGTGCGGAAGAAAGCAGTGCCACATGATCATTTTTTCTCCCATCCTATACAACCTCATAGTCGATGGAGCCAAGGTGCCCAGCGCACACTCACTAACCAAGATCGAGAAAGGGAGAGGCGAAGGCTCGTGAGTCCAAGCAGCAGTAATGTAAATATATCAACAAATGGAGAGCCTGCCCACTCACTCTCAAAGGTAGGAAATAACTGGAAACTGTACTCTGTAACGTAACAAGTGGCTGCATTTTAGGTCTCGGCTATAGTGTTGTTGGCATCCCAGAAATCAGAAACTGACTGCATTCATGCTTAAAAATGTAATTCGGGGGTGGGAAATTGTCTATGTTTTAGAGGATTTTCTGTGGAGCAAGATGTTTTTTTTATTTAATTCTAACAAACTCAGGTGGGAGCAGCCGGTTTCCTTGTGAAAACCGGCGTGCTGTCTTTTTCGGAACCTCACTTTCTGCTTGTGGGCAGGTGTGC
This sequence comes from Lanistes nyassanus, assembly GCA_004794575.1. NCBI lineage: Eukaryota > Metazoa > Mollusca > Gastropoda > Architaenioglossa > Ampullariidae > Lanistes > Lanistes nyassanus. Next base: position 144,721 of record SMGT01013762.1, on the reverse strand, counting down.
ATGGCTGTGTGCCCATGGGGTTTTGGGTGACCAGGGCAACCTGGCACTAATGGAAAACTGCTGCCATGCTCTGAGCTCCCCTTCTGGTGCTTTCCCAGTTCTCGTGTTCGTGCTGGGCCTTCAGGGTTGGGAGGTTGCCCTGGCAGTGGTTCCTGGTCCACAAGTCTGTGACTCTTCTGGCTTAACTTCCATGTTCCCATGCAGGCGCTGTCCTTGAGTCTGCTCACTGCCTTCCATGGCAAGATCCAGGCCCTGGTCCTTTTCACATGGGTTTTCTGCCCTCCTGCAGTTTTCGATGGTCTGCTGTGTTCCGCACATTGATTGCTGAGTGACTAGCCACCGCTCATTTTTCTATACCTGGTTCTCCCCCGCCTGGCATTCCTTTTGGTGGACATAGCCCTTCCCCCTGGTCCTGGCCTTATGCCGGTTTCTGTTCTAGATGCTGTCCTGTTGTTCCTGCACAGGCAGCTTGCTTTTTCCTAGGCACGCTTTCTGGGGTTCTCGGGCAACCTTCTGAATGCGGACCTATGCCCATCACAGAGCATTGTTTTTCTGTGTTTAGCTTTGGCTTCAGTGCGCTGGGGAGTCCACCCTGCGCACCACAGATCAATTGCCTTCCCCAGCTGCTTGACAGCTGGCACTGGTGGTGGACACACTCATCCTGGCTGATATTGTCTTGGTGCACGCTTTACGTGAGTGATGACATCACCCTTCCATGTCGCTTTGTGCCACCCAGAGGCTACTGCTCCTCTCCCGGCAGTCTAGTCTTATCTCAAACGCGGGCTTCCCACTGGGTCCAGTTTGTTTTCACTCGCCACTTGGGGCATGGGCCACCTCTTTTGCTGCCTCCTAGTCCACTACACTTGGGGACCTCTTTTCTGCAGCATGCTGGTCAGTGGATCCGTTTATAAGTATTTATCCCTGGGACCTCTCTGCATCTGGAGGGGATGGTTGGGGGCTGCTGTTGCCACCCAGCACCTCTGGCATGCCTCCTCCTCACCCTGGTAAGTTTTACTTTATCACCCACCTCCATTTGGTGCTAGTCAGCACTCTGGGTCATGGTACAGTATTGTGACGAGAAAACGCAAATTTCTCAACGGAATTTCTATAGCAATACTTACCATGACCCGTCATAGGCCCAACCTCCTTCCTGATTTTTTTTTTTTTTGAGGCTTGAGAAAATCAGCTTGAATTGGCCAGTGAGTAGATTGCATGGGGTGACGCACAGGTGTGTGCATGCGCGGAGGGGGCCTTACCAGGGTTTGTGTACAAAAATTTTTGTTTGGAAGGTGGTTAGGGATCACCAATTTAAGAATTTAGCACTTTGGGTCATGGTAAGTATTGCTAGAGAAACTCAAATTTAGTTAAGAAATTTGTATTTATGAGCAGAGGGAAAGGCTGGTGGTTTGTAGTTGCTTAAAAGACAACACATTGTAGAATGATGCAAGAAATTTCTGTGTTCTATTAATAAATGTAGTTAAGTGTAGTTGTGCTAGGATGTTATGAGAATACAGTAATATATCACCCACCCTGTTTGTTAGGATAGGGCAATTTGTAGCTTGCAATCATTTCTTGTTCTTTGAAATGTGAACATGTAACTTTGTAAGTGTTTCCAGTTTTGAACTTAAGAATATGTGGAGTAAGACTTTTCCAGTTTTGGCATAAAGCGTTTAAATTTACAACTGACTGTTTCTCCAAAACATTTGTAGAATCTGGACTGTTTGGGAAGACCACCAATCCACAGTCAGAATGGGGCTGGTAAGTTATTTCTTTCCTGTTTCGTGTGCAGGGAAAGGTGCATTTTAAAAAGCAAACAAAACCAAATGCAACAATCTGGTGAAAAATTTTGGAATTTTCAATGGCACCTTTTTTTTTAAAAATCAGAAAAGCAGCTTTTCCTTTTACTATGAGCTTGCATTTTCCAGGGAACATCATTTTGCTTTTAAATACATTCTTGCAAAAGAACCTAAAAAACATTGGTGATAGATGCACAGGATACATGAGAAATGTAGCTAGAACACAAAAAACATCAGTGATGTGTGGGATAGAAATGCAGCTAGAAGTAGAACATAAAAACATTGGTGATGCATGGAATAGAAGAGAAATGTAGCTGGAACATAAAAACATTGGTGGTGCTCGGAATAGATGAGAAATATAGCTGGAAGCCTGTTATATGAAGCATGACGCTGTTATAACAGGTCCAGATTGTTAAGGCTTCTTATGCGGACTTTGTATTTGCTTTTCTTAACTAGACATGAATGGAGATGTGTACATAGTGGAAGGACCTAGCATTTCAGACAGCTCAGCACAGTCATCACGACGATCATCTTTCTCATCATCTAGAGCTGGGCTTTCCAGCAAAAAGAGTACAACAGAGAAAGTATGCTAGTGAAAATTAATTTTTTCACTTTCATTAACAGTTCTTGCATCTTAAAGCTTTTCTTAAGCAGACTTTGATACATTCTAATTCACCCTTCGTTATGTGCACAAATGAATTTCAATTCTGTCAGTTTAGCTATTTATAAGATTTAGCTAGAGCATACAAAAGCTTTTTCCACTTTGCTTTCAAATTACCTGAAAATGTTTATGAAAGAGGTGTAAGAGTCAGTTTCATGCCAACAGGCATTTTTGTAAGATGATAAATTTGCTAACACATCAGAAGAAAGCTTTTATTTCTAATTCTAGGGGTTTCCTATTTGCTGCTGTGTCTGCAGTGTTTCAAGTTGAAGGAGAAAGAACAATACCTCAAGCTGCTGCAGCAACACACAACAGTTGATCTGGGTTATCACCATAATCACACTGCCCAGCTTTCCCCCAGCCGTATGATGGCAATCGGTCATCAACAGCATGTTCACAGGTGAACAGAAGTGTTAAGCAGGTAGTCGGAACATTGTTAAATTTACTTGATGCTGCCATCATAGTATTTGTGCTGTCAGGCTTCACTAGACTGTTGTTGCATTTTTTTTTAGAGTATGTCAATATTTAAAAAGAAACATAATGGCAAAATCTTGTTCCATCAGATTTCAGTTACAAAGTAACTGTTTTTGGAAACAAATTGATGCCATAAATTGAAGGTATAACCAAATGCATGTTTCCCCATCTTTAAGTTCAACAGTTTTAACTATTATTTGTTTGAAACTGTCTCTTGATATTTTTTTTAAAATCTGTTTCAGAAGCATGGTAATGGAGGAAAGCAAAGACTTTCCCTGTTTGTTAAATGTTGTAAAAACAGATACAACACAAACATCGCGATATCGCGCTGCACCCAGTAAAGTGCTCCAACCTTTGTCTGTCCTGGGGGCTGCTGATGATTCAATATTGCCATCCAGGGTGAGGGTCGTGCAAGACAACTTTGTCATGCCAAAGGTACCAGGGAGAGCACATCTAGTCCATTCAACTCCTCTCTCTCATAAAACACAGCAGCTTCATAATCATCAGCAAGGTATTGATTTTTTAAACTGACTTTATAGCAGTAATTATGGTTCCAGGTCATTCAGACAACTTGATGCACAGTTTTACTCAAAAAGACTCATCATTTTTATGGTGTAGATGTTTTGGAAGGGTGTGGATGGATGGATGATTTGGGGGGAAATATGAGACATCCTGTTGTCTGATGTTAGAGGGAGAGGCCTGGAGAAGCCAGAGAACAGTTGGTCTTTAAATGTTCAGACGCTGTTTCACAGAGATGATGGGAAGGAGAGGGGCATATGTAAAAAATATGATGCAGGACTGTTACACTGCTAATTTTTAAAAAAATTATAAGATAAAATGTGCCATAGAGTCCTTCTGGTCTTGGATTGGAAGTTTGTTATATTAACTCACCTACTATTACCTGCAAATGCAGATGACCCCTGGGAAAAGTTCCCCCCAAAGCACATACCCGTGAGAGTGATACTCTGCACAGTATGCCCAACGGTCTTGCTTCCTTGTGTCTGCAGAACCGCACCTCTGCTGAGTATTATAGCATGCTTCCGGTCTTTGCTCTTACGCAACATGCAGCACTTGTCGGAAAAAGAAAAGTTGCTGGCTCGACAGATTGACAAAGATGGGTTTGTAAAGAACTGGTGGAATTTCCAGTGGCTAGAGGAAACTGTGAAATTGAGCTGGTGCAGGCAAAACAGAAGAGAAGAAGTTGGTTTCGCTGACGCCATAACAGAACGAAACCAGCCGAGTAAAGCTATGTGCACGATCTGCAGCGATGTGCTCAACTATGGTTCAAGCGGCTAGGTCTTAGTCAGGCACATTAACCCATAGTGCCCCCTGCGCTAACTGGCTGGGGTAAAGTATATAAATACTTGCGACCGTTGCGCTGGTTGGCAAGCGGATGTTGCGGATGTTGCAAAAAGAATTTTTTTACCCAAAAAAACCCCGATTTGCTGGCAAGGGAAGTCACTGGTGTTTTTCGAGAATCATTTCTCTATAGAGTTTCTTCCCTTGAACGATGGAAGGAGACGCCATTTGCACGTTTTATTCTCTTGAGCACACCACCTCGTTAGCAGGGGGGAAAATGTCTGGTCAGTCGCCATCTTCGTCCAAGTGCCGCAAAAGCCTTGGAATTGTTTGAAAACCATACCAGCTGTTTCGTGGGAAACCCCTGGCATTTATGGATAATTTCCACAATGTTTTATGGATTACAAGTGCTGCAAACGGCTGTAATCAACGAGTGTTTCGTGTCAGTGGAACTTTTTCAAAACTGTCTTAGGTCACCTTGGTTACGTAATTCAACACAGTCTTCCACAAAGTGTCAGCAACGGATGGATTTCGGGTAGGAAAAATCTTTTCTACTTAAATTTATCTTTCTAACAACGTTTGAATGATACTTTTAACTTTAATAGGTTTTTTGTTACAATTTTTCGAAAATCGGTAAAAATCGCCCAAACGCTGGGATTTCAGCGATGTCGCGCATTGTAAGACGCACGTTGAGAATGGGTTAACAGTGAAAGGCATACCCGTCTCAAGGAGCTGACCTGCAGTTATTCGATTGTTTTTCTTGTCTTTTTTTGGGGCTAAAACTCTTATGATAAATCACTTTAGTGGGTTTTTCTTGTCTTTTTTATGTTTTAAACTCATATGATGAATCATTTTCCTGTTTTTTCATGACAATGATAAGCAACATTTCTGTTTGGGAAAAACCAAAAAATCACTTTAAA
>SMGT01013762.1:119411-129470 GCA_004794575.1 Lanistes nyassanus | reverse complement strand
GCGAATCGCTGATAATCGTGGTGATCCCTCCCGAGAAGAAGAGATTGTTAACAAGTGGAAGTGGGAATGGACCGAGAAAATGGTGTCAGTGGACGGCTCGGAGCAGAGAGTGTAAGCGTGCTTCATAAAAGTTGACAAACCGGGGATTGCACGCTGCCTGCTTTTTGCAACAAAGAACTGATTTTTGCTTACCGCACTTTGACAGCCCTTGTGGACCACATGGGATCCAAGAGGCATGTACATGTAGATGCAACCAAAGCATCCAGTAGTGTTAAAACCTGTAAAAGCATACACCAATCCAAAGAAGAAGAATCTAGAATTTCGGAAAAAAAGCCCCTCATACATAGGGTTCGGTCAAACTATAAAAAAAAACTCTCCACCATTCCAGACATTTCGCTTTCCATTTTGCGCTGAGTACAATAGGTATGCACACCTACTTATTTACACCATGGCTGGAAAACACAAAATAAGCCTACTCTGCAGAGAAACAAACTTACTGATTGTTCACACAGGTATAGAATCAAAACCTGGATTAGTGGCATGGTATTTGTGGGTTGTTTTCGTTTTCAGTAGAATAAGATTTTTGTGTATTAGTAAAAGGGATTCCCCCTGGACTTGACCCAGGGGCCTGACGGCAGCTGCTGGACCCCCGCTAGATTTCAGAGTTTTTTCAGTCATACTGTTCTCCAGCCTGCTTCTGAGGCTGGAGCGTCCTTGACCCTGTAAGATTGTGGCGAGTGGTGCTGGTGCTGGTGCTGGCGGTGGGTGAGGTGAGGTGAGGTGAGAGGCAAGTGAAGTGTGCACTTGGGCAGGTAGAATTTAACACTTGCCTGACTGGGCAACTGAAAATGTTGACCTTGTGTTTAGCCTTCACAGGCATGACAGTTCTGTTCATCTGTTTTTTCATCATTGGAAAGGTCATTCTTGTAAATCGTTTAAATTTGAGATGTGTGTGTGTGTGTGTGTGATAAGGTGAGAACAAGGGTTCCTGATTTAAGCAAAGTGGTACATTTTCACAAAGATTTAAAATCGCACCCAATTTGGAAAAAATAAGCCTCCTTTGCGAACATATTTCTAAGTTGATCGTGTATGAATTTGGCTGGTCCAAATTTTTTTATTGCCGATAGTATAGTAGATAAGTGTTTTTTATTGAAGTTCGGTGCCTGCAGATCATTTTACATCCTTCATTTCAGAACTGTCGTTTCAGAGATCAGCTGAATGTGCTTAGTAAGGTTATTGCAGGAAACAGTTCTGCAAGTCCAGCTTCAAATGCAACAGATGCTGCTGAATCATGAATTTCATTTGGTGTCACACATATAGCACTATGGTCACATTTTTGTTTTGTTTTAATCCCGCTACTGTACTGTACAGACTTAAGTGTTGTTGCCAGTTGCAAAACTCTAGAAGTAGGCACTGTAGTGATGGAAAGATTGTTGCTACCAGTGTTTAGGTGAGAGGCAACCAAGTGCTGTTGTTTCTTGGCCAGATAATAGGCAGAAAGGGGAGAAATTGTTAGCCACAGGATGCTTGTTTCGAAGATTAAGTACATTATAGAACTGTTTACCCTTGAAACATTTGGTTTACTTTTGTGTCGTTGGACTCTTCAGTGTGTGGAGAACTGTATAGAATGCATGTAGGCGTAGGGTGATAAACTAAAATGCAGAGAGAAAAAAACAACTGGTCATTATTCTCTATTTGCAGAAAGACATGCCCTACTTCCGGCGACGAATGGTGTATGAGATCTTAAAGAAGAAGTTACTTTGATGGCAGCCAGGCTTGTGTAGCTAGGATGTGAGGGAGTTGTGACTCATGGAAGTGTGGATTGTCTGCAGAATGTTTCACGTAGTGCCAATGCCTTGTCACATTTCAAATATTTGGTGTACTTGAAGACTCTGGATGTTTGTGGCATTTGTGGTCTGTTCTTTGAAATACACCTACCCTTGTGTTAGGGAAAGCAGGTCTTTGATGGCTCAGAAAAGATCGAATGCTTCCTCAAGCTCCGCAAAATCTGGAGGGAACACAAAATAAGTGTCTGTGTCTGCAGCAGAATAGACAGACTAGCTGGTCCCCAGGAACCTTTTCTCGCCAACATCAAGAAAAGGAATCTGGTATGGTTCAACGACATGTCATAATACATTTTCTGAGATCATCTTGCAAGACACACTGGAAGGCAGAAGGAGAGGAAGGCCAAGGGAAAGCTGGCCTGAAAGCATCAATAGCCAGCATTTGTCAGCCCACCTCTTCTACAGATACCAGAAGACAGACCAAAATGATATTGTTGGAAGCTGCATACCGCATGTCCCCCAAATGACTTTCTAGTTCACTGGACTGAGATAATGTGTTAGTGGTGGTTGTGCTACAATCTGTGGACAGAGATGCTTGGCACTCCAGTCATCACCCAGATTTTGTAAGTAACAGCAAGATGTTTGATGTATCCAAAACCAGCCCTGTTAGATGTGTGTAACCTACTGGTGGCAGCAACATCTCCCTGGATCTAGGAGCTTTGGTATATTTATGACATGAAATATTTTCTTCTTTAAAAAAAATCACTTAATCGAATGACATGCTGAATGAATCCTGTGTCGTTTCCTAAAGTCACCAGTACATGAGCGTTAATTTAAATAGAAAGTTTACTGTGTTCCTGCTGAATCCTTGAGTAATGAATTGTATAGTAATTCACAAAGATATTAAGGGTCCAAAATTAAAAGTAATAATAACTTCAGTTAATGCACAGAAGCATTGAACATTTTGTCTGGGTATAACAAAAGGGGCAGTGAACAAATGCTAGAAATCTTTAGCAATGGACTTCAGTTCACTGATTAAAATCTAAAGAAAGTGCTGTTTTGTTGAGATATAGATGTGCTTTTCTGCTAAAAGTGGCCAGGGGCTGTTTGTTGAGCAGGACCTCTACGGGTGCTGGCCTGTACACGATGTCATGCCTTTAGGCTATACGATGGCCGTTAAGGTTGTGCACGATATCTTTACATTGGAATGTAGAATGGTGAGGTTGTGCAACAGTCTGCGTTTTGTTATTTATAGCAACAAATACATGGTCTGTTGTTCCTTAGAAAATTGAAGATGTTCAAGTGGCTGGAAACTCACAGCTGCCAGAATAGGGTTACAATACTAAAAAAAAAAAATTTTACCTTGCCATGTGCCTTTATGATGCCTGCAGTCACAGATAATTGGAATAACAAGGCTGTCCTTAAAATCAAATCTCTTGTTACTTTTAACATGTCCTTTCAGTAAAGGGATTTCCAAGAATTTTTCATTTATACAAGAAGTATAACTTCACCATACTTATTCATAGAGAAAGATGTGATGTAAGGGTTTTTTTCACGTTAGTCTTCGCTTCTCTTCTTTTGTTTCACTTTCTCTCCCCCCACCTCCCTCCTACCTTCTGCTTATTGCTTTCAACATCGGAAAATGATTCTTGTATAAGTGCCTTCTTAATGACATACAGCATGGCAAGTGAAATTTACATTTGCAGTGAGGCAATAAAACATTTTGGGGCACATGGAAGCATATCTCTGTTTATGGAATTGTGCTTTATAAAGGTAAAAAAAAAGGTACAAACTTTCAGTGAAAAAATTCAGTTATAAATCTTGCCTAATATTTTATGAATCATGCTACATTTTTGTGGTAAAGGTTGAAACTTGTTATTGATACTGCTGTAACAGTGTAAAACAGTGAAGTCTCATCGTCATCTGTCCCATAGCTTTGGAGACCACTGATGACTTGGCAAACAGCTTCCTCCATTTTTATTTTCTTCCAGTCTCTACGGCTCTAGGTTTCTGCAAACGTTGTGTCAGTCCACTCTTGGATGTTGTTTTCCGATTACTTCTTATGTCTGCCTCTTCGTCCTCCTTGTATTGTACCTTTGCAGAATGGTTTTTGCAAGTCCTGGTGATCTCAAGATGTGCCCCTACCATTTCACAGTGGTCATCAGGTCTTCATATGGTCCAATGGCTTGGTGTACATGTATCCTCTTTCACATTGCCTCATTGGTGATGTGGTCTTTGTACAAGGATCTTTAGGAAACATCATGTCTCCATGGCTTGAATCCTGGCAGATCAGCTGTCAGGGTTCATATCTAACAAACATAGAGAAAGATGGAGATGATTAGGATGCCATCAGTCTGATCCTGGAACCGAGGGTGATATTGCCATTCCAGATGGCTTTCAGTTTTGTAAGTTCTGCAGTTGTCTGTACCCCACCTTGAGCCCTCATTAGTAACAATGAACCCTTTTAAAATCATGTTTTAGGTATTTCCTTACTTAACATGATACTTATCAGGATAACCAAATTACAGTAGACTGGAAGCTGTTGGATGGTAGAGCCTTGCACTTTGTTATTTTAGCTGTATCAAGACTGGAAGAGATCACGAGGCAGTACGATAGAAGCAAGACTAAGAAAAATCAATGTATATTGTTATGTCATCTCTGCATAGTTGGAGACTGTGCTGCTTGAAAATTGTCTTTTTAATTTAAATTTGGATCCGAGGCCCTAGTCTGTATAAGTTGTGAGAACTTCCCATCAAACAATTTTTTTTAAAGATGGCTATGCTGAAATCCTTTTTGAATGACAACTTGGATAGTGCTTCATAGGACAGTGGAATGACTGTAATGGAAATATTAAGTTTTGCTTTTGAACTGAGCTCATTTATTTCTCAAGAAGTGTCTTTTTTGCATTTTGTTTTTATGATCCTTCAGTGAGCTGGGTCTTTCACAATTTAGGACAGGTATTCTGGTGTAATGGTGGTATTTCTAGTGCTGGGGATTTGCAACCGCTCAAGTGTTGGCTGAGCTACTTGGATAGTTCTGTTTGATAAAGAATGCAGGTAGAAGGTTGGGTAGTTCTGTTTCCTGTTTGCAAGTGGAAGGTTGAGTAGTTTGATGATCATAAAAGGAAGGTTGTGTAGTTCTGTTTGTTCATGTGCACACAAGGGTTGGATAGTACTGTTTCATAATGTACACAAGCAGAAATTAATGTGGTACAGCATGTAAATGAGCAAACAAAACAGTGTTGTAGCAGTAACAACAAACCATTTTCACACAAAATCTCTAGTTAAGGAAGGTTCATAAGTGTACGAGCAGATCACTCGCCTGTTTCAGAGGCCTATGAGCAGATTGAACAGTGGCATTGCAGTCACTGCAAACACACTGGCATCTAGGAGATGTTGCTGCACCATGAAACCAGTCTCAAGTCAGAAATTGGATGTTGAGCTAAATATATTTTTGAAAACTATAGTGTTTCCTGATTATTTTGATGTAAGAACCATTGTCCTAGCTCAGTAAGAGTTATGGTCTGTTGAAGGTCAGAATGTGGGTGGCAGGCATTTTGAGAAAGCGGGCTCCAAAGTTTTAGCATGTGGTACTGTACCAATTTCCTTAACAAAAATGCTTAATTTTTACATAATTATAGTTACATTTGAGGTAAAATTTTGCATCATTATACTTTATAGTCTTAGGAAGGCTTTTGTGCTAACAAGTCAAAATCCACCAGATTGACCTCATCGACCTTTTTCTGCTTAGTTGTAGCTACAAGCTGGCCATTCCGACTTGAGACTGGTTTTGTGGTGCAGCAACACAAATGTAGATTAATATGAACATTAACAGTGCTGAATATTAGGGCATTCAAAATACTGCCAGTAGTTATGAGGTAGCCTGCTATTTTTATATAACCAAGTAAGAATGAAACATTGCTGTAGCCTGATGCTGTATGACCAGTCAAAACTAAAACTTTCCTCTACATAACTGCCATATACATATGCACACACATTTCCATGAAAATTTGTCATTTCTTTGATTATTGTAGATGCTTTACTTTCACCACATTGCCACACATCAGTTGTACATTGGCTGTAGTAACTGGGGATTGAACATACATGTACATCCGTTATATCTTGGCTGTAGTAACTGGGGATTTAAATTTTATTACTGACAGCCTTTCTTTGTGTGCATTGGTGCATCTGTTGTATCAGATATCACATTTGACTTTGTTGAATGCTTGGTTTTGTGACTTTCTATTATTGGCTAGAAAAGAAATTAAATTTTCTTTTGTGGCATGTCCTTCCACCACCATCACCAGCAACAAGTTATTTGTATGTTGCTTCAGAAATCGTGTATGCATCATTGAAACTGCAGTTGTCATTCAGAAACTGCAGTTGCCATTGGGTTATGTACTAACAGCAAATGATTGTGTGTTATCATAGGGGATATCACCCATCATGATTCATCTGTGTTGTGGTGTGAAGAGTTTGTGACTGTGACAGATCTTGAAGGTATCCAGGACATTTAGAGATCTGTATTTGACAAGTGTACATAAAACAATTACAAGGTCATGTAATGTATATACTGTTATATAACCCGCTGTAATGATGCTTCCTTTGGTATGTTTCCAATGTACAGTGAACAACTGACTTGAATGTCACTGGAACAGTAAACTACTGATCCAGTGTTGAAACAGCATGTGTGTGGTTTTTTTTTAACTAGCCTGTATGGAACCATGTGATGGAAGGCTGCTGAAGACTAGTATGGATGGAATAGTACTTTGAAGTCCAGTTTACTGATCCTTAGCCATCATTAATGAAAGGGAACAGCTTTAAAGAGGCAAAAGATATATGTGTGAGCCTAACCATACAATAAAAAATGGTTGTCAAGCTACGCACAAGATACGTCACTTGGTATCTCCGAGGAGAACTGGCCATCCAAAAGATGGTTCAGGGCACATTGGGTCACTGTTCTTGACCACCCATCCAGGTAGGTTGTTAGCAATGAAAACCATCAAACAAGATTACAATTTGGGAGGCAGTTAATCTCAAGCAAATAAAAGCTGTCGTACAATTACTTAACTTGGGCATCACCTGCACAACGGCACTAAAATGTTTATTATGCAACACAATGTGCACAGAACAGTGGCCACAGTTACATCAAGGACAAAAAAAAAAATCCCAGCATCGCGATGCCTACTGAACTCCGTGTATGACATCCACATGCCTGCATGACGACCTGACGGCGCCTCCTCAAGGTGCAGAGAAGTTTCCGAATCTTCTGCTGGTTAATCTTGCTCCACTTGTGTAAGTACACCTCGTCCGATCGTGTTCCAGCTGCAGTCAGTCGGATGCAGATCAAGAAATATGGCCAGCCACTCTGTACACCTCATCTTCCAAGTACTGGTCATCGATCCAAGCTCGGTGCAGGCGGGAATTTTCACCCATAAGTCTTTCGGCACGTCAGCTTTGGGTCTGATGATTTGATTGAGGATTATCAGGAAGCCCCCCTCCATCATGGTGTCACTGACGTGTCCTTTGCCCAGTGTCACAGACTTGTATTTTGCCCTGCCATGTTGGTGCCACGGATCTGTCCTTTTCTCTGCCAGTGTCACAGACTTGTATTTTGCCCTGCCATGTTGGTGCCACGGATCTGTCCTTTTCTCTGCCAGTGTCACAGACTTGTATTTTGCCCTGCCATGTTGGTGTCACTGACACTGAATACCGAGGGTCGCGCGCCTCTGACGGCCGGTCAGCTATCGGGCACAGCGAGCTTGTGGGGCCCATAAGTTGCGGGCGCGACATGAATACAAGCCCTGTCCTTTGCCCTGGTCCGTCGCTGTCACCCTCTTGCGACTTACAAGGCATTCCTTACGATATTTTGTCCTGTCGAATTATTGTCCAGTAAGATGTTCCGCTGGCTGTCGTCTGCTACCGCGCGTGACCCGAAAAATAGCTACGAAAACGCAACTACGAATGCTTATGGAAGGCAGCCCTAGGGCTTTTTCACCTAAAACACCCCCCCCCACACACACACACACAGATCCTACAGTACGCGAACAATTCCGAACACATGTGATATGTGATTGCTGCACGCGAAAGTGGTTCTTGAACTGCAAACTTATTAGTATAGCTCGGGAGAGGGATTTCAACGAATTTTTTTTCACAGAAATCTGTTTATCTTCTACTAAATTTGTGCATCCTTTTCTTAGTCTTTGTTTTACGTAAGTAAAGAGAAAAGAAACAGGTGACTGCAGCTTGCGGTAATAAAAGTAGAACAAAAGGAACTTAGCCAAGCGAGAGTCACACAACAAGTCAACAAATTGTCTGTGCCGTCCTGAAGAAGGGGTTCACCACGTAAAAGCGCTAATTCACTGGAGCCAATCAAATGACGAACTCTGTTTAGGACGTGTAAAAAGCGGAGCCAATCAAATGTGGAGCTCTATTTCACAGATCTTTCGGGGGGGGGGGCGGGGGAGAGAGCAAGAGGGGGGATGTTTCGGGAGGAGGGGCGTTTAGGGGAAGGGTTAGGTGTAGGGGTTAGGGGAGGGGTGTAGGGGGTTATAGGCAGCAAAGATCTTTCAGGGAACTTCAGTAGTGGCCCTAAACATTAGCATATTTTACGTAAGACTGTATTTTGATTGGCTCCAGTTTTTCTGCGCTTTTTCAAGTTATGCCCCGAAACGTTGACTTGTTGTCTAACTCTCCCTTGGCGAAGTTCCTTTTGTTGTACATTTGTTTTACTTGTGAAACTGCGTTCGAACCTATTATGTCTGTATAATTTGATTGATCTTAATGATTGATAATTTCATCAAGCGTTGCCATCTTTAAACGTATTTCCGCCTAACCTTCTCAAAAATTCGTTGCTCGGGATAGCCAAGGCAAGAACGAGAACTCTCCACGACTTCAGAAAACTGCCATGATCACTGAACTATAAACGCGTTGTTTTTCGCAGTGTTCAGAAAGCTAACATTTGTTACGCAGCGGATGAAACTGTACGTTAAATTTTGCAAAAAGTTAGAAATGTCCTGGATATAAAGATATTGTTCAGCAAGTACAAGTAGGACTTAGGTTCGATGCATGGACGCCGTGAATGTTGACAATCATTGTGAACATTGAATAGTGAATGATTGTCCACTAGTTCAGTTGTTTACTTGTTGAGTTGGGACTGATTCAGTGACTGTGCGGCATTTCTTTAGAACGTGGCTGATTGACATTTGTACAAGTCCACGTCTAATCATATAGACTTTAACAATAAATTAGTGCAAATGGGCTAAACTGAAGCATTTTATTTTCCAGTCATCCTAGCACCATTGACCATGGAATGGCAAGGAGAGAAAATAAAAGATGACTTTCTGACATGTCCCCTTTGCCTGGAACTGTACAAAGAGCCAAAAGTTCTAAACTGTCAGCACACTTTCTGCCTTCAGTGTCTTCGGCAGTACATGCAAAGCAAAAAGGCAACAGAGAATAATTGTTGTTGTCCCCTGTGCAAAGAGCTGACCGTCGTACCTTCCAATGATGTGCAGCAGCTGAAGAATAATTTTTTGGTTATTGGTTTGCTCCAGTGTTTTAACACTCACCATGGATCTAATGGAACTTTGGGTCTTCCTGACACTGGTCCAGGCGACAGGTGCCCTGCATGTGAGGTAGGTGATTCTCATGTTGGTACAGTAGGACTGTCACAAGAAAGAGGATTAACACTGGAGTTCATTGTATTATTATTATACACGATAACAAAGTGAAGTTAAAATATAATATGTTTAAAGACTAGATAGCAAAGATAAACACAAGCTGTGTTAAAAACTTAGAGGTTATGTCATTAGTGTTGCATTTTGGCTGTTACTACTTAGGCAAAACTTTTATCTTATTTTGGTGGATTTTTTTCTGAGATCCTAAATAAAAAGTTCCCTAATTCAGGTTTATGGGGTTGGGGAGTTTAATGTCCCAGTATGTTTAGTAATACATACATGTTGGATGATTTTTTTTTATTTACTAGGAGAGGAGGGAGTGCAGAAACTACTGCAATGAATGCCAGATGTGGCTTTGTGGGATCTGTGTCCGCAGTCATAGCAAGCTGCCTTCAACTAAGGTACACCATCTGCTTTCTTTTCACGACATCCAGGACCATGTCTTGAACAGGCTGAAGCAGGTGGGCGAAAGCAGAATTTTGCATGTGGTTTTACACCAGTCTTTAACATTTTTTGGACTGTTTGTAGTTTGAATAGAATCAGTAAAAGAAAATCCATAATCTAGTCATCTTGGTACAAGATATTTCCTTTTACCTT
>SMGT01013762.1:94791-118565 GCA_004794575.1 Lanistes nyassanus | reverse complement strand
CGGATGTCCCTCCCTCCTCACCGCCCACCGTCACTTCCACTGCAGTGGTGTCATTGCCCATGCCCCTTCCGGAGTTTTTCAGACTTGCTTCCGTCTCTCTATCTTCCGGCCGCTCTGCATACCGAGTCATGCCACGGTTTCCACCTTCACTGCCTCCCTTGCGTCCGTCACAGTCTGAGGTCTCCACCCACTGTGGTTGTTGCAGCTGGAAGAGTGGTGCGATAGCCACTCTTGCGGGACCCGCTAGGGAGGGGCACCATCTGGTTCTGCCGGGTCCAGTTGGTTGCCCCTTTGGTCTCGCGCCCTTGAGGACAGATTCGCTTTGGCCTCCCCCTCAGGGTGAATCGGGTCTTCACTGCTCAACTCCATACACAGCCATGCAGTCGAAATCCCCGTCCCTTGCTGCTCGGGTGCCTCCGTGAGTCCATGATCCCACTTCCCACTGAAGTGTGAATTGGCCTGTGTTCCTGCCAGCTCATGCGGATTCCAGGCAGACATGTCCCTACCCTCTGGCCACCCACTGGAAGTGCCCCGCACTTCTGGTGTGGAGTCCCGCTGACACCCCCCTTCCGATTTTGCACATGTTCACAAGCCTGGCTCCTCTGATATTTTGCGTTCTGGTCGGGGAAGCAATCGCCTGCCTCACTTGTCGCCGGTGGTGCCTGCTTGCGCGCTTCCGCCGGGTGAAGAGGACTTCACATTCCACTCGCACATCTCCTCCCCAGAGTTGACACCTGATGAGCTGGAAGTGGGTTATGTCTCTGAGGCACTGGCTTCCGAGATGGCGGATGAGAAGCCAACTTCGCTTCTCCGCTCCGTTTCGGAGACTGGAGTGTAGTGCATGACACAAAGACTTGAAGTTGAACAGGACTTGTCCTGGTTCTCTTCCATTCACCTTCCAGTGCCACGCTTGCAGGACTGCTTCTTGCATGAGTTTCCATTGGTGTGGTCCTCTGGTCAAGATGCATAGGTCAAATACCATTTTCGACAGACCGGTTTCACCCATACCTGATCAGTCACAGGAAACATTGTCTTCCTTTCCCCAGGCGGCCCTGGTGGGTACCTTCTGGCCCCCACCCAAGCCGTGCCGCAGCACATCGTGGCTGGCCTGTGAGTCTATGCTGTCCGGGCCTCTCCCAATCTCACAGGAAGACCTGGTCCTGCTGCCAGCTGGTGCCAGGCCCCCTTCCTTGTTGAGTGTGCGTTGGTCTGTTGCTGACCATTGGGAGACCGCTCTCTGGGATGTGCTAGACATGTCAGCTGTAATGGACTCAGCAATTTTCACACTGGAGCTCTCCATTTACACCAAGGGCTGCACATGTTTCTGCCCAGACACAGATTTCACAGCCTCGCAAACCTGCTTTTGTGCACTGGTGGGTGCGTTAATGGGCTTCAATACACAGTGCCATATACACCATTGTCTCGTTGGTGTTGGCTAAGCGGGACATGTTCCTCTCTGCCATGACAGACCTCCTTCGACCTCTGTCCATCAACTTGCACCTGGGGCTAATCGTTCCATCCTCCTTGTTTGGGCCCTACACCCAACAGGTGGTGGACGTGTTTACTTTCGCCAGTCGGGAGTGCCGGCTCAAGGGCTTGCTTTCCTCCAAGGATTCCCGCAAGTGCCTGTCCGGTGGGACATGGCCAGCTGCTTCCAAGAAGCACCTTCCTGGCCTCAAGTCCCAGCCTAAGGGTGGCATCCCCCCCCCCCTCGGGTCAGGGTTGTGGTGCTCAAGGTAAATGACAGCACCCCCAGTAGGAGGGCCCTGCCTTAGAATCCCCTTCTCCCGTCTCCCCACAGGCCAGAAGCCTGTCATGCGCCAGGCAGTGCCTGGGTGTAGAGTGTGATTAGGGTAGGGTTGTGGGAGTCGGCTCCCCCCTCCTCTGGCGCGTTGCTCTCCTCTGTTCCGTCTGCCGGCAGACAGACGAGAACAGAAGGCGTTGGACTTGGCTGTGGCTGCCCTGCTGCAGTCAGCCACGGTGTCACGGGTTCACCACCCCTCCAGTCCTGGGTTTTACTGCCGTCAGATGAAGGCGACAGGTGGGTCCCACCCTGTGGTAGACCTATCCCCCCTCACCAGTTACCTGCGGAAAGTCCATTTCCATATGGAGAAGCCATCCTTTTTTCGAGAAGCTGTCCGGCCGGGCGACTGTCGCGTCTCTCGACCCACACAAAGCGTACTTCCATGTACTGATTCGCCCGTTCCATTGGAAATGGCTGTGCTTTGTCTGGTGGACACATGTCTACCAGTTCAGAGCACTGCCCTTTGGCCTCTCCCTTGCACCTTGGGTGATTATCGTGGTCACTCGAGAGTTTTGTGCTCTGTTGTGCGAGTGGGGATATCTAGACGATTGGGTGATCCTCGCAGTGGACGCTGGCCTGTGCAATTCGCACATGCAGGAAGTCACGTCTCAGCCACATCTGCTGGGATTCTCTCTGAATCTCAGCAAGTCGCAGCTCCTTCCCTTGACCGTTTTCACGTTCCTAGGCATGCAGTTTCACACCGTGGCTTGGACTGTCCGCCCTGCACCCCAACGCATAGACTGTCTCCAACTTCTGGTGACAAGTCTGACAAGCAGTCCCTTCACTGCACGTCAGCTGGTGTCTTTGGTGGGAACGATGGTGTCAGTCGTTCTGCTGGTCCCCCTCTGGGGGGTGTTCCTGTGAACCATCCAGCAGGCTTTTTCAGCATGGTGGAAACAGTCCTATCAGCTGTGGGATGGGCTGGTTCCAGAACCGGAAGCGTTCAATCCCCCCCCCCCTCTTTCAGCCATGGACAAACCTAACATCAGGCATTCCCATCATGCACCCCCTCCAGTGGTGGAAGTCTTCACAGACTCCTCCCTGTGGGGATGGGGAGCACATTTCCTGCACCATATCGCCTCCGGCACATCAACCTTCTGCAGTTTTGTGCAGCTCGCCTCACCTTGGAGAGTTTTCGCGATGTCTTCCTGTCTGCAAGACATGTGACGGGCTCTGTCAATGTTCTTGCAGACCTCATGAGTCGTCCACACTGTTCTCCAGACCAAGTGGGCTCTGGCCCACTCCCTTCTGGAACCAGTGTGGTAGGCCTGGTTTCGGCTGCTGCTGGACCTGTTCGCCACACGCTACACCAAGTGGCTCCCTGTGTATGTCTCCCCAGTTCCTGGACCTGGAAGCTTGAGTGGTCGATGCGGTCTCACTAACGTGGGCGGGGCTGGAAGCGTATGCATTTCCCCTTATCCCTCCTTTCCCGCGTGTTGCGGAAGGTGGAGTTCGATCATCCCCATCTCATTCTCATCGCGCCACGTTGGCCAGCGCAAGCATGGTTTCTGGATCTTCTGTGGCTGAGCAAAGCAGATCCCATTCCGCTACTGGTTGCCGTCGGAGTCCTCCTTCAGCCATGGTCCGGCATATCCCACGCCAACCCCAAGTTTCTCCATTTGCTTGCACGGCTCTTGTAGCTCATCATGCAGTGCATTGCGGTGCTACTGCCTCCACCTCCACCTTGCAGTTCTTGGCTTCTGCCTGTCGCAGTTCCATGAACAAGGTGTACGATGCTCACTGGCAGCCTTGGGTGGATTGGTGTCGGGCCCAGGGGATAGAACCAAACAGGCCCTGGGCGGTGGACCTCGCCAACCACCTTTCCTTTCTTGCAGACTGGGTGGGTTTGTCTGTCTTGGCTGTGCGGGTGCGCAGGGCAGCGGTCCTCGCCACCCTTCGGCAGCTGGGAGTGAAGCCACACGATTACCAGAACATCGTCGTGGAAGTGGTACGTGGCATTGCACTTTCCCAGGCCCGCATTTCCCGCTGGGTGCCGGCCTGGGACCTTTTCTGTGTGTTGGCAGCCCTCTGCTCTCCTCCCTATAAACCTCTACATCAGGCTTCCTTACCTAACACTTAAAACAGTGTTCCTGGTCATGCTCGCTTCTGGCTGCAGAGCCAGTGAGGTTCACGATTTTTAAGGGTTGGAGGCAGATGGCAGTGGTTCCTGGTCTCTGGCTTTCTTACCTGAGTTTCTGGCTAAGAATCAGAGGCCATGCAACCCTTCTCCATCGGTCAATATACCTTCCCTTGTCTGTGATCCTGGCCCCCTACAGATCTGACTTAGCAAACTCTCCGGCCCGGGCACTGTGTGAGTACAGATGGCGTACACATGTCTTTATGTGTCGCCTCTCAGAGACGTCTTTTCCTCTCTCTGCAGTCTGGTCAAATGCGAGAGATTTCTAAAGCTTGCATCTTGTGCTGGGTCACAACTGTCGTTCAGCGTGTGTATTCTACAATGACAGCACGGGGCCAGGGGACCAGATCCATCACTACCTTTAGCCGCTGCACATGCGCAAGAGGTCAGGGCATGGGCCGCCACGCTTGCTCCTCAGTCGCACGCACTGAGAGACGTCCTGCTGGCGGCATACTGGCGGCCGGAGGATCCTTTTATTAACCCCCCCCCCCAAAAAAAAAAAATTAAAAAACCATAACACTGGATTAACTTAATTGCAATTTCATCTGTGTTTGTTACAGATGAATGAAGTTTTGCAAAAACTCAATGAAGAGACTGACATCCAACTGTCAGATATTGCACTGAAACGTCAAACTTTGTTAGAGAAAGGGGCTTTGGCTAGCATTGCAGTCAGTGCCAGTGCCAGAGAACTGCAAGAGATAATTGAAGACAAACGTGGAAAGATAACATCAGAAATCTGCTGCCAGGTGTCCAGCATTGACGATCAGATCCAGAAGGTACAAGCATATGCAATTATATCTATCATGGGGTAGCAGAGCCACTCTTAAAGGTGTGATATCATACATTACTAGCCTACTGCTGGTTTTCAGAAGAAGTAAAAGTGTTATGAAAATTATTCTCACTTTTTTCACTCTCCCTGTTCCCCCCTCCCCCCAAACCCCCCCCCAACTCATAAAGTGCTGTCAGGCTAACATAAATCTGAATTACATAAGATATTGGTTAACATTGCTTCATTCTTAATTCATGACTAGCATGCTCATAGTTGGTCTGATTTGGTTATTAAAATGAGAAATGACTAACAAGCAACTTTTTTTTTAGGTTTGTCCTACTGCTAATGCTAGTGTTAAGTGGAATGTGTCTAATAGTGTAATATCAAACCTTTTATGCCAGTTTTTTTGTGAGCATTTATGATCTGTGGCATTTTTTATAATAATAAAACTAAAAGTGAATTTTTCATTCAAAATCTTGATATAGGTTCCTGTTTTTACATTGTATACATTTTGTCTCCTGCCTTTCTTTCCAAGGTGCAGACAGAAATGGAGCTTCAGAAAGGGCAACTGGAAGAGGCAATTAAAATGGTTCATGATGCCAAGTCATTGAACAAACAATTAGAAAAAATACATGTGGTGCCAGAAATTGAACAGTTGATGTGCAGCTTGATTCCACTTTCGGAGTTTTCTGCTAAAATCAAATCTGCTACAGCTTTGCATTTTCGCCAGTCACTAAATATGACGTCTGTGAGTACTGCACCTAAAGTAGAGAGGTATATGCATAGTGTGTTTATTTATAACAGTGCATTTGTGAGAAATTTAAATAATTTAAATGCTGCTTCAGCTCGCTGCCTGACTGGACTTGGACTTTTTTTTTATGTAGGTGTTGAAGTCTGAAGCACTGGGGCACCTTGAGAAAGTGCATCATAGTGGAATGTGTGATGTTCAGGAAATTGCCTCACCTCGAATAGAATCGGCACTGTTGCTGTCTCACACGGACATCGGATTTGTTTCTAGCATTGCTGTCACTGACTCTGCCGTACTGTTTGCTGCTGGGCATGGACACGTGCAGTCCTTGGCCAAGGGTTCCAGCAACCATCACCCTGATGTCTTTGGAAAGCCACATGGAGTTTCTGTAAGTGTGGGGAAGCTGCGTCAAAAGGTGTCTTCCTTAATTTCATTAGAGTATTTTTAGAAATTACGAAATCTTACAACATGATGTTTCCAGCTTTGAGAAAGCACCTCTCCTCCAGAAAAGCATATACCTTAACAATTCTGATTAATGTGATGCATTTGTTTCCTGGCATTGTCCTGATGTGAATGACAACTTTTGAACTGGTATGAATAAAACCAGTTTGTGTTATCTCAGTATTTTAAAAAATAGACTAGTTATTGTCTGTCCCATTCTTCATAAGCTTGATTCTATATTTTTATATCATTTTCTGCCCTTGCATTGCAGAAGCTTTTAAACGTGTGCTTTATCAGGTGGTTTTCTTGCTTCACTGTTTCAATTCAGATGTGGAGAAAGCCATGGGGCATGGCGGCAACTCCATACCACACAGTTCTAGTGACAGATGCCGGGGCAAATCTGGGAGAGGGCTTCGTAGCTGTTGTGAAAAGCAATGGTCATTTTATGCACTTGCTGGCAAAAGGAATGTCCCTTCCTCGTGGTGTTGCAATGTATGCTGACAATGTTTATGTGTGCGACCAGGAAGATCGGTGTGTCTATGTGTTGGACTACAAACAATCAAGACTTGTCAAGGTAGGTCAGTTTACCTGGGTTCAGACGATGCTGGGCATGCATAGCACTATAAGGGGACTTCATATTCACATTTTCTGGGTGGAGCTCTTTTCCTCTCTCGCACACACATACCCTGCCACCCTGCAGTAAAACAATTATGCCACAGTGAACTCCTTAGGATTATTCTTTCATTTTCTTTCTTTTTTTCTTGCTTTCTTTCTTCAGTTTTGGGATACAGCACAGCCAGAGTTCATGTGTTCTGTCACCTTCATTACCACAAACAGTTTCCGTTTTGCTGATTGTGGGGAGTTGCACCCAAAGGTAACTTATCATGGTTTATTTACAGGTTCTCAAAAAAGATGCTGCTGGGAATTTTCTCTTCATTTCTCCTCTTCATATAACAGTCAGTGCAACTGGAAGCATTATTGTGTCCGATGCTGGGCAGTTTGTAAAGATCTTCTCATCAGATTTTCAGCTCCAGGGATGCTACAGCTCATCCCTACATGATTCAGAGTTGTGGGGGGTGTGTTGCATGGATGTGGGAGGGAACATCTTTGTAGCTGACTGGAAGCATGGGGTGCATGTGTTGTCAGCAGAAGGAAGATTCAAAGGAATCTTAAAGAATTCTGTTAGTGGACAGAAGATATTAGAGCCTACTGCCTTGGCCTGCAACACAGCAGCTGGCATCTTGTATGTTGGCACCTCTTGCACACAGATTTATGCATTGACCCTTGATTAGAAGGCATCCAGGTGCAGGTTGAAATGTACCTAGTGAGCAGCCAGTGGACTTTTAACATTATCAGTACGTTTGGCCAGAATTGTTTGTCACCAACAGTAACTAGTGTTGAACTTGGAACAACAGACGTAACGCAAGTGCAACATACTGAGTTGGTTTATTCAGTCTGTATGCTGGATATGGGAACATGTCAATCAAAACAGTTACATGAGTGCACTGTCCGAGAAGGCAAGCTTTAGTATGAAAAAATATATATTTATAGTTGATTGAAACACTGAATGCTTTCACTAGTGGATGTAAAGGACAAATATTTTGTGAGACCCTGTTTCTGCTGTTTCACATTGAAAGACTGTCAGTTGATTTATACCACTGATTGAGTCTTATGAAAGATTTCAGCTGCAATTTCTGCTCAGAAATGTTTTGGTTTATATTTTTAAGCAACAGCAACCTCACTTTAATGTAGTCCTTCAGGTAAGTACAGTCTAACCCTTCTGAAACCTTTAGCTGAAATGATGTCTAAATGAAGTTTGTGCTATGGTTTCCTTTTTCTTTCAAAATCGCCTAAAATCATACACTTAAAGACCATGAACATTTTGTGTGATTCAGCTAAGATGCTGTGCAGTAATTGATGCACTGTAGTTCAGCAGTCAGAGGTTCAGATCTGGTGACTGGTAGATATAGTTGTCTCTGTGTATGGTACCTGTTTACAAGGCTGGTTGTTGGGGGCTTTCTTTCAGTTCTCAGACCTTCCCTTCCTCTTTTGCCTCTTGCTTCCAGCAGCAAGATGTTGTTAACATGACTTCAAGCTACAAACAAATTAAATGTGGATCAAAATCTTTGTTTTGCATATTTTTAGATGCAGATTGATTGGTGAAAATTTTTTCCTGTGTTTTGTGATGCTGGATGAGAGAGATGGGTGTGGAAGGTAACTGTGCCATGGTTAGTGTGATGTGAAATTTGCAGCAAGACAGATGTCTGTATTCTGGATGTCTGTATCCTTGAAAAGAAAAACCCCCAGAAGTCCACCTTGTGTAACTAAATCATATTTACTTTGCAGTTCCAGTGCCCCTAAATGCTCATTGAAAAAAGATGTCCAGACCGCATAATTAAAATATATTAATTTCCAAATCCTCTCCCTGGATCATCACTGGGAAAAAGTCCCCTTCATGTAACTAAAGTGTGTGTGCACCTTCAGTGCCTCGGTGTCGTCACTGGAAACAATAAGTCCACTTTGCATACTTAAAGTTAAACTGAGTACGTGCAACACCAGTATGGTTGAAATGATTTAGCATAGGATTATAGTAGGGATACAGACATTTATATGCTTTTAATCAAAGCTGATGCATTACAATGTTCTATTTACCCCAAAAATATGTAATTGGATAAAACTGGGTTGCTGTCCATTTTGTCATGGCAGTAGACAAATATTTTGTAGGCTTTGTGTGGGTATAGTTTGAGCTATACTGGAAACAGCTGAATTTCGTTATATGTTTAAAACTGCTGTATATGATGCATTTTAAAAGCCTGCTGCTAACCACCACCATTTATATGTGTTAACCTGTGGCTTTTTGTTAGATGCTTTATTATATAGGTTCATTATCTTACACACTAGTACTTTATGTGGTATTTTATGTCCTCAGCAGATTGATGCTTAATGCATCTTTGGTTGAAAGTTGGGTGTTGGGTGCCTTTACTGCCATTTGAGTTTTATATCTAAGTACATATATTGCAGTCCATGAATGCAAACCATGACAGATTGTTAGTGTTATGTTACCAAAAAAAACCCATGTTGATTGAAAGTAAAAATGGGAGGTTTTTTAAAACCTTAACAAACTTTTCTCTGAGCTTATTCTATTATCTTATCCTAATGATGAGATTGTGCTTCTTGATTGTGCTGCCTAGGGAAGTTAGTTTTCACTGTGCTTGTTCATGGTGGTGTTTGAATTGGAGGAGGTTTTGTGTGAATCATTTTTCACCCAACACAGTGCCAGGCAGTGGAAGAAAACTATATTACAATCCTGTAACAAGTTTTTTGAAGATCCTGTAACTGTCTGCCCACTCTTCACTTGCTCATTCAATGCAGCTGGTTCCACACCCCAACCGATCCTGCTGGAAATGGGTAACTGACCCATGGCTTTGGGAAGGTAAGGCAGCGAGGGAGAGGAGTTGGGCACTGCCCTCAAGTTCATAAAATGGAGGCCCACACCAAACGTCACCAGGGACAACTTCACCCTTGGTATCTCTATAATCCCAGTGAAAGGACTTTAAAAAAAGGGACACCTGCCTTACTGTAGGAGAAGTTTAAATATGGGGTCTTGTAACTTATGTTGTTGCGCAAAAACTTAATTGTCGTCTCAGTATCTGGGTAAACAAATCTAGTATTAGTATTACGGACTTTCCATCCGTGCGTCTTTCTCCGTTTAGCCTTTAAAAAAAAAAATCTTTCAGCTTGCGTACTCACGACAACGTCCAGCTGACCTACTTCACTGCTCCAAAGGTGCGTGTGTGCAAAACAAAAAGCCCCAAATATTACATCTACTTTTAAATGACACAACCCTAAATTTTCGACATAGACTGAAAAAGCGGAAGATGCGATTCCTTTATGACGTTTGTCCGTAATCGGTAATGTTGATTGCTAAATCAAACACAAATTGCAGAATTAAATAGGTCGGATATCATTTTTAATTTCGCTTGTCATAGAAGTGCCAAGAAGTTGAAACGAAGTTTATCACTCATTCTAAAAAGACATTTTCCTCCCCGCCCCAGTTAGAGTCCAGAAATAACTGGGACAATTGCAACAATAACCCGATGTTGCCAAGCACCCATACTGGCATAGCGAAACCAAACAGACGACAGGGAGTAGAGAAGTTTGAAAACGACAAACTGCAACAAAGCTCAAAGAAAACATCAAAACGCCATCTAAGGAGCAATGGAACAAGATACAGAGGAGGAATTAGACGATACGTTGTCGGAAAGGCGCAACTCTTCACAGAAGAGTTTCCAACTTTCAAAGGAAGACATACGTTTAATGGAGGAGGCTGCCAACCATCTGCGTTACCACCGACAAAGTTACGACAATGTGTTCAAAGACAGAGGGAACAGGGAATATACTCACCAGGTTATAATTTAATTTCACAGCCATGTGCATGTGCGATAAAATGAAATGTCAGATAATCGATCGGACAATTAGGCCTAAAGACGTTAAAAAAAACCATGCTAGAATCAGATCTACTAAAGTCAAGATAATTTTCCAATGGCTTGCGTTAAACCAGTCAGTAATTTACTGGCTGCATATTAGATCTGGATATTTTACATGATGATGGGATGCAGACCCTTCCCTTTTCCCCCGTCCCCGGTAAATAAAAAAAGGCCTGTGCACAAAGATTATGTTTACCTTATTATTTGTGTTTGGAGCTAGTCTTTTTTTTTTTGGAATGTGCTGTTGACTGTGTAGGTAACAGTGGAAGTTAAAACAACCTTTATGAAGATTATGGACATTGACACGCTCAGTCAGCAGTTCGAAGCGGAGGCGTTCATCCAAGCCAAGTGGGAGGAACCGATCTTCTCAGGAATGAGCAAAGAAGTATATGTTCTCATGCGTCTAATTAACGATGTCTCTGCCATCAAACTTTTATTCTTTTCCCATCCCCTCTTTCTTTGTACGCACATTTGTGCTTTAGTTAATAATGGCAGCTCAATATAAAAGGATAAATTCATGTCGATGAAAATCTAGATTTTTCAAGCTTTCGCGAGTGTACTGATCGGGATGAAGGCAACAAGTTGACGTTTCGGGGCATAGCCCCGTCTTCAGGACGGCACAGACACAGGCAGATAACAGTTGTCTGTATCTTTTGTGCCGTCCTTAGGAAGGGGCGATGCCCCAAAACGTCAGCTTGTTGTCTAATTCTCGCTTGGCTAAGTTCTTTTTGTTGTACCTGTTTGAACTTAGTAATAACTGACAGCTCCAGGTGTTGCAATGGTGACTTCTGGCACAATTAACTGTCCACACAGGAACTAGAGCAGATATCGCCCACTGAACTGTGGAACCCGTATCTGATCGTGATGAACTTGGCCGGTGACTGTGACCAGGAGAGGCGGTCCTACATTGTCCGTTACGAGCCAGGCTACTCTTCGCCAGTTGTGTTACACCGCTGGAGATTCAAGGGCATCTTTCGAGAAAGTCTTGAACTCAAGCATTTCCCATTTGATGTTCAGGTAGGATCCTGTCAAAATGCATGGGAAGATTCAAGGGAACTCTTACACGTTAATAGTATGAAAACAGAGTTTTCTGTTGGAAAAAGCATATGTCTTACTTGCTCAGGTAATGTTCAGGTATGCTGCTGGTATTTTGGAAGCAAAATGTCGTATGCATGAAGCGGAGACAGGGGCATTCAAGGGATACATGTAATAAACCCTACTTTATAGCAAGACTAGTTTGTCTTGCAACCGAATACTTCCCAGTTGAAGGGTTTGTGGAGCACTTCAGGGTTGTGTTGGATGAACACATTTCTTTTCCCATCAGAATATGTGCAAATGGACTGGAGAATTTAGGTACAAAGCTATAATCATATAGCCATTTTCAGTGGATCATTTGAGTTGTTGATGGTACACATAATTTGTGAGGTAGCTTGAACATTTACAGAACATCAAAACACAATGCAGCAGTCTGGCCTTTGCCTCAAATCTTCCATTTCTAGCTGGCTTTTAAATGAATGTTGGAGGAGATTAAGTTGATGCATGCTATGTACTTCATCAAGTAACATGAACATTTACAGAACACCAGAAAAAACCTAATGCAGCTGTTGCAGCAATAAACCTTGTTGTAGGACTTAAGTTTGCAGCTGTCTTCTGAACGGTCCTTGGAGGAGATAAAGCTAGTGCATGACCCCTGGCATCTGAGTTCAGTGAATACCAAGACATTTCAGGATGAGCAGGAATGGTCCATCTACAGGCAAGGCTGAATTCTTCTATTTCATTTCTGATGACTTATCATTAGTGATGATGCATATTTCTTGCATATGAACTTTAAGAGGGAGAAATAGGAGATTCCTGGGTCAGTTATTCCTAGTAACTGCATTAGTAAGTTAACAAAGATGTAGGATTAACATCGCAAAGATGCAGGGTTAACTTAGCAAAGATGTAGGATTAACTAAAAGGTGCGGCTACTGGATCAGCAGATGTCACGTTTCTTTGAATCATAAAAAAAATATAGTGTAATCATATACTTCTATGGTGTGATAATGACTGCAAATAATTTGGTTCCTGCCACTGTTCTATTCTCTGTACACCACACCTTGACATCTAGCCGTGTGACCATGACGGATGCTTCATTCTACAGTTGAAGTACCTGTTAAGGTTTAAATGTCTGTTTCTCAAGCAAACCCTTTGGAAGCTATGAACACGACAGGTTTATGGGTTTCTTTTTATAATGCATCCAACTAGTTCAATTAGGCCAAAATAGACACACAGCCTTTTCAAGATGTAATCTGTCGACGCCTGCAGACATGTGGAATGTATCTTCAAACGCACCTCCATGGAGTATGGGTCGTCTACCATCCACCCCATCCTGTTTTTCACTGCACGTGTCAAGCGCAATGTTGGCTACTTCCTCTGGAATGTCGTCTTCATTGTGGTGAGGAAACCAGCTTGTGGCGATTATGGCTTGTTGGAAACTAGTGATGAACAGAGCTTAGCCATCATCTTAGGCACCAGCAATGTGCAGAACAGACTTGACAATCTGTGAACAGGCTGCACTGTATTGTGCTCTGCACTGTTAATTGGTGCAATTTTGCATGTGCGTGTGTGTGTGCATGCATGTGTTAATGTATGGTTGTGTCAGACCTGGGTACCCATACGATTTTCCCATATTTTATACAGAAATTGCATTTAAATACGGAAAAATGATTTTGCTGGAAAAAGTATCAGTTTCAGATCGATGATGAAGTGATTTATTTTTCCGATCCGAATTTTTCTTCACCGCACTTCCATGTTTTGGATGTTTCCGTCTGCAAATCGGCATCATTTTGCCGGCTAGAGTTGTGTGCATGTGAAAAAATACTGATTTTGATTAATAAAGAACAAATGAGGACTGAGCGCTTAAATTATCGAAAGATAACTCCAACAAAGGTACTGGCAGCGCTCAAACATAGCCGTATGCAGACGTATGGGCACATAAGTCTGCATACGGCTATGTTTGAGCGCTGCCAGTACCTATGTTGGAGTTATGTACTGATTTTGACTTGAAAATAATGATTCTGAATTCTGAAAGCTTTTGATAGGGGTACTCAGGTCTGTTGTGTGCATCTTGTGCTTAGAGCTTCTCTTGCTGTGCGGCTCCATTAGCATTACTTTTGATTCACTTCTGTATGTTATTATCTCATCTGTGACTGACATAACCCTGACATCAGCAATTTCTGCTTGGTCTTCCTTGTGCTTTGGCATTAGTGGCACTGACTGAGTAGCTTTCCTGCAGCTGCAGTTTGTCGACAAAGTTGTTGATGAAGTGTTTCTTCTGCCTTGGGCCTAGGGCTTGTCATTAGTGACACTGACTGTCAACACGTTTTTACTGGCTTTTTTATGATTCTGATTGAAATTTCATTTTGTGTGTCCTGTCCTTGGTGACGATTGGGTTTTTGCAGTCTTTTGTAATGACTGTTTTTTTTCCATCCTACTTTTGATCTTAAGATGCTGACCAGCTGGCCCATCTTGTCAGATTTATGTCCTTGGTGATGATTAGTCAATGTGTTCATCTTGTCCTCAGTGATGATGGCCATTGTGTTCATCTTGTCCTTGGTGATGATGGCCGTTGTGTTCATCTTGTCCTTGGTAATGACGGCCATTGTGTTCATCTTGTCCTTGGTGATGATGGCCGTTGTGTTCATCTTGTCCTCGGTAATGACGGCCATTGTGTGCATCTAGCCTGTATCTTCTTGGCGATGATTGATGGGATCTCTCTCTGTCCGCTGTGTGTATCCTTTCCTTGATGATTATTACTGGATAATATGCCATCCCCACAGATTTTGATCCTGCTACTTATGTTTACTACTGCATCCATTGACCCAACCACTTCGGACCGGCTTGTCAGCACCATCACCATCTTCTTGACTCTTGTAGCCTTTAAGATGGTGGTCAAACAGTGTTTACCAACCATTTCCTACCTGACCTACCTTGTGAGTAGATCTATCTGTAGTTCCTCTTGCCTACCTGAGCTGGTTTGTGCAAGTGTGCAGTTGGTGTGCTGTGGCGACTTTTTGGTGTGTATTTTGCTTATATTTTGTGCTCAAACATAGCCGTATGCAGACACCTGTGCCCAAAGGGAGCTTACCATACCCAAATACGTAGCAAAGAGAGGGCCGAAAGAAAGGAACTTGGCAGATCCTCTTAAAAAGATCTGTCATCCCTTTCTTTATAACGGCGCTATTCTTCACACAGCTAACCCTCGGTGCACAACGTGTGCATACAGAGAATCCATGTTAATGTAGTCAGCCCGCTCACTAAGCGAGTGTTGACAACTAGGATTCAAAGACGAACGCAACATAGGACAAATACATGAAATCCTCAAGGTGCAAATTATAATTAACAAAGAACAAATGAGGACCGAGCGCTTAAATTATCGAAAGATAACTCCAACAAAGGTACTGGCAGCGCTCACACATAGTCCCTTGGGCACAGGCGTCTGCATACGGCTATGTGTGAGCGCTGCCAGTACGTCTGTTGGAGTTATCTTTCGATAATTTAAGTGCTCGGTCCTCATTTGTTCTTTATTAATTATATTGTGTGCATTCTCAATGGTGCGTTTTTGGTGTCTTCTTGGTCAGATGTCTGGTTACATCACTAACATTTTGTGGATGACCTCTTGTACTGTCCAGTTGTTTCATAGACTCTGTGTGTATGTGTGTGTGGTTATTTCTCAGTGGTGTAGTATAGTCACTTTAAACATGCACAAATGTACAATTTTGAAATCTTGTCAAATGTACCAATCCTTATGCTGCTTTATTAGTGGTTGGTGCTTTGTCATAACCACTATAGCCGATTTTTGTTCATTAGAGCAGACATTGCATGCAGAGTGTAGGTTCTAGAGTGTACCTATTTAACTATCACAGCCTTCTTTGTTGTGTAGTGATGGTATTCACTGCTTTGGATTTTTTGCCTGAGGATATGTATATTATCACTGATGTTGATTTTTTTTCACACAGAATGTGCTCATGCTGGCCTTAGGGATTTTTTTTAAACTGCAGAGTATGTGTTTATGTTTTTTTTAGAAACATGATTGACATATTTTGGCTTCTGTGCTGGCTCTTCACTGCAGGATATGTACATTTTATGCACCATGCTGTTTTTGGCCTTGTACTCCATGGAGAATGCCTTCATTGCCAGCCAAAGGGAGACGACCAACCCTGAACTCCTGAGGGAGTATGATGAACTGGCCATTGTTGGCTTTGGAATTCTTGTTGTTGTCTTCCATCTCAGCTTTATCATTCACATCCAGGTCACGGTATGCTGGCCACTTCTGCCCTCTGTCCATTGTAGAGTATTCTTGTATATGCAGTGCATGGCCGCATGCAGCACACATGCAGCTGATACGTCTGTACAGCAGGAACAAACAGCCTCTGCCCCAAGGTTTTTTCTTTTAGACATAAATGCACAGAGCAAGCAGGAGCTAGGTAATGCTCATTGGTCACATCAGAGATAACTCTTGCAGTTTGTCTTCCTTACTCTTATTAGTGGATATGGATACACAGAGCAAGATGGGGGCATAGGTAACAGCGAACTTACAGTTACCAACTGCAAACTCTACATCTCCTATCACTGTCAGATATGAACTGACTGAGAAGGAGGTAGGTAAATGTGCAGTTTGTTAGTTTGTTTTATTGCTGCTGTGCTGTTCTTGCCATGTGCAGGCACTCAGGCGCCGCAGAGAGATGATTGAACTGGACAGAAATTATGCTGTAAGTGAGCCGCAGGTGATATTTGTGGATCCCTAGGAAAATACCTAAAGAAGGGAGACTGTCCTTGTCTCTCATGTCTTGCACTAGGGGACAGCTGCATGAGCATAAGTAGTGTGCCCCACACAAGGTGCCTGGGCTGTAGTGTGTCTTGTGCCACGTGACATTTATAGGCACTTATACATATGGCACAATACCCACTGTAATGGAGCCAAACCCTGGTCCGGCTATGACTTATCAACTATTTCTAGCACTAAACTCTATAAGTGCATGGCCTAGTTGATGTGTACTAGACTTCTAGGCATATACATGCATCTCAGTTTAACTCTTTGAACTCACTGGCCTGAGAAGAAAATCTCTTGGAATCCGATAGAATTTGGCATTTAAAAAAATACTGCTTACTTTTATTAATAAAGTTTATTTGGAAAGATCAGTTCTTGGTCATCAAAATTATAATCCCCTTCGAAAATTAAAGGCGATGTCCATGCTACTGTGATGGACGCATCCATCACGGAGATGGTTTTGCCACCACCCGCTACCAGCGGGCGGTATCGGATTACAGGCTGGGTACCGCCAGCGGCGCGTGACTGTGGCGGTATCGGATTACAGGCTGGGTACCGCCAGCAGCACGTGACTGTGACGCGCGGCGTCATCTTTTAAACGTGCTGTGCTAGGCTCACTCTCTTTAAATGCTTCTATACTCTTTTAGAATTGCTACACACATTAACAACTAACATCTTCGGATTCTACTCGATATACTCTTTCTTTAGATAGTAAACTCAACAAATATCTTAATAGATTAGGTTAGTTGTAGGCATATTTCCTATCTTTATCTATTTACCATAGCTAGTAAAACGGTATTTGAGCGTAAATATCTTTATTTCCTCCTCAGTCTACTAAACTGTCCTTTACACCAACAGGAAGAGCGAAGCGCACTCTATTCATCACATATTTCCATATTCTTGTATATATATTCTTTGCTTTTTTATCCATACTTTTGTGCGTGTAACAAACACAAAATGTGCTATGCACAACACTTTCACCGGCTGGCTTGGGCTGTTGCTGGCAATGGTTCCTTTGTGGCTCACTCCCACCCGGTAAAAGCGGGGTGCGTGCCGGACAAAGGGCAGTGAGCCGTGGGCCGACGGACAGTGTTGGGCAGCAACAGCGGCGGCACTCAATAAAGTATGTAGCGCGAGCTTCCACAACAGGCCTGCCCTGTTTATGGAGAGAGAGAGAGAGGAAAGTTTGCGGAGCGAACCCGCTTCATCACACTACCATCTGCTCCATTTTGAAATGCGTCCACAGACCTGGTGGTCTGTTCACCAAAGATTTTTGGAGAGTCAAAACTAACGTTTAAAACTAATTCAAACAGTGCAGGGGATACAATTGATAGAAATTTCGAATGACACAAATGTTACTTCCCTTACACTGTTGAGTATTTTAAGCTGTTGTCTCCTAACTGTCGACGTGGAACCATGTTGTCTCGTGACTGTCGACATATATCTGACCACGTGAGTTTAAAGAGTTGATGTTTTCTGTGGATCCACTCATGCCCAGTACATGTTTAAGTGCAGGAGAAAAATACATTGCCAGTCTTTTTCCAAACATTTCTATGAACATTACCAAACCTAAATTTTTTTACTTGAACTCAGTGCTGTCCCCTCCTTACTACTCCCACCAGATGGGAGTGTCTCAGTGTTTCTATGTAATTCTCTCTTTGTGTGTTTCCTTTTGTGTCTTTGTCCTGACGAAGGGGTAATGTGCCAAAATGTCGACTGTGTCTGGTTTTGTCCTAACTTGGTGCAGAAAATCTGTTATTCTATTTTCACTCCAGGTAGCAGTCATTTGTTCTGATATTATCAAACTTGACGTTTGAGCTGCTGCTGTTCTGACGTGAGCAAACATGCTGCTTCTGGAAGTATTTTGTTTACAACCACTCACTTTGTTACAGATGCAAGCCCAGGACCTGTACAACAAGCGCAGGGAGTTCAAGCTGATGCATTTGACCTCCTCTGTGTCCTCACAAGAGAACTAGTTGTCTTACATCATGCACCTTGCAGTGGTGAAGTCACAAGGCTTTGATGGCTGATCACTTTGCCTGCGCTAAGACATCACCCACAGACTGCACTGTCACCCACACAATATCTGCAGTAACCTGTCACCCATAGTGCACACTTTGGCAGGACACACTGACACATATAAACTTGCTAGCCCATGCTGTCTGAAACTTATAATCAGCAAACAAAATGGAAAACCATCACAAAAATATAAATTTCAGCATATTTGACAAACTATACAATGTATTTTAAAATGTTGTGTTCTCTGTAATGATGGATATATAATGTTTCCACTAGTAAACTCATTAAAATAAGATGCCAAATTTTATATGTGTTTGTATGTATGTCATGGAATGACATCAAGATTATCAGCCTACTTCTACATGTGGTCCCTTATCTGCACCAACATCTTCCTCTGCGTCTTAATTTGCTAATGAGAAAAAAAGTACATTTCAAACAGGTTTAAACCAGTGTTCAGTTTCAGGCTGATAAGTGCATTGGTGCAGAAATGGTGAATTGTTGCTTGACAAATGACGACATGAAAGATGGGGAACCAGATTGGCTCGAGTGCTGACCTCTGAATTCTGAAAGCCCCGTTTCAATATTCTTGTGCTGCACCACACTTCCCTCCATTGGCTGGAAATGAGATGAAATGGGCACCACCCTCACAATGCTGGCCCACAGAAAAGGGGGTGTCTGAAACACCCCCACTCCTCTACAACCTAAAACAGGTCGTTAGACATTTCTACGCACATGAAAAACACAACACGAAAAAATGCTTTACCAAGCAGATGACAAACATTTTTTAAAGGTGTTTATTATCAGAACACGGCTACACTCATACTGATACTCCTGTAAAATACTGCCATTCTAACGATGAAATTTCCATAAACTGTTCTGAACAAAATAAGTCTTATACAATGTACTCTTTAAAAATATTTAATGGCTATGCTATGATTATTTGATCTTCACTTAAATTAAGACATTTCCCCCAACTTTTCCACGCACCATAATAAAGCCAAGTGTACAAGCACACTCTTAGGAGTGCACACTCTTATGCATGCACATGCACATGCACACAAAAGTGTGAATAAACAGAAAAATGTTATTCGGTATAGTGCTCCCACAAGTCTGGCTAAAGAATGGCACCAGTTCATGCTTTATAACTGTGAAATACAATTCCTAAAGCTAAAAATATTATTTCTCAAGCTGAAAATAACTACATTTGGACAAATACATCTCAGCGAGATGGTGAAACATTGAATCATTCACTTTAAAAGGTGGATTCTTGTGTATGCACCAAATCAGCTGAATGTTGTCAAGCTGTGCTCAGTTCAGTCAATAAATACCAATATAAGGAGGTAGAGGACAGTGGGAATATACAACTTTCATTCTTAGTCACACACTGACAATCACTGAATGACTTTCACAACAATGGAGTGTGTCTACAAAGTTTCATGTTATTTCGTAAGCAAGTTTAAAAATGCTCTGCTCACTTACAGTGGGGGGCATGGAAAATGATGACAGAAATAATTAAGTCATTTAGTGCTTAAAATATGACAAAACGTGAAAGAATTGCAAAAAAGAAATTAATATACAAGGTCTGGCTACAGTGAAAAGACTGAAAATTGCTAATGCATAATTATAAATTTGAACTTGATAATTAACAGTTTTTAAATGAATAATCAGCTGAACTCTGTTTAAATTATAGTTCAACACAGTAACTGAATAATTATTTAGAACGCTCTCAAAAATATTTTTAGTAAAATGTGACTACAAGGCCACGGCTTTTCCATGGAATTTTAATTCAATCCCTATTTTGTCACACTACTGGATTTTACTAAAGAAGACTTCATGACATAAAAAGTTTTGATACATTTTGTGTTCAAAGCAGGCAGCACGATTATCAAAAAAATCATATAAATAAAATACTGCTCCTATTTTATTCTTATAAGAGATGTTGAAAATGAGAGGATCAGCGAACGAAAGCATAAAATGGTGGAATAAATTGCCTGAAACAAATCTGGTCTCTGAAGACTGGTTAATTTTTTTAATTAAACAGGTGTATTTTATGTGCAATCGCACACATGCATGTGCATGCATACAACCCTCCCACCTCCTCAAATGTCTGCTTGCAACATGCAAAATCGAAAAGACTGCAATAAAATAATGTCTCTAGCATTCGAAAATACTAGGTAAAATGGTTAAAAATCCCATTTCTTAAGGTTGGATAAAGCAAAGAATAGGGATATCACAGAATACTTAACCTCTTCAACACAAGACATTCTGCTAGCAAAAAGCAAAGCTTTAAGGCGTACATCTTACAGCATGGTCATCTGTTATATGCAACCGTCCTGTCTCAAGGTTGGATATGGCAAAGAATAAGGATATCACAGAATACTTCTGCTAGCAGAAAGCAAAGTTTTAAGTCATATATCTCATAGGACGATCATCTGTTACACACAACTGTCCTGTCTCTTATTCCCAATCTCACTAAGTCTAAAATATTTAGTCTTCTGTCTACAGTTTCACGCCAATCCTTTACACAATCTCCATTCATATCTAATTTGGCAAACTGGGACAAGAGGTAGCTTTGCCAGTTCCCAATGTCTGCTGGACAATGGAAACTTAATAAGCAGGAAACATCTATCTTTTCCTCGGGATTGTTGTATTTATATTTGACTATGCTGTATTCTGGAGAAGTAGGTGCAAAGATCCTGTCATACCTTTTTGTGACTATTCTTCTATGTTGGTGCCAGTCCTTTTTGTCCCACTTACTTCCACATACTGAATTATTCCCAAAATAAGTAATATTTTGCTTAACAAACAGCTATGGCCAAGAGAATAGAAAGTGTATTATCTTCCTTATGCTATGAAAGGCCTTAAGTGGTGTACCATTTACATCTCTTCTCTTCGCCTTTGGATCCACTGCATGCAGTCGGTACATCCATGCTTCACAGCAGCCCATGCCGATTTAGATGCTTCAAAGTTTTGTGGCTTTCAAGGTTTCACATGCAGCAAGAGACACAGGTACTTTGACCCACGTGGCTGATGTCTGTAACGCTGCACACAGGTCACCACCGAAAATGTTTCGTCTGCTGTGCTAGATGGGTGGGAGTCCTCTCCCCAGAGAAGCTTTGCTCAAAGGGAAACATGCCAGAGTACAGCTGGGAGATGTAGGAAAGTACTCGCTCAAAGATAAATTAGGTCTCCATTGTATAATAAAAGATCAGCCAGAAATGTACACACCCATGACATAAACATTGTACGAAAATCACCTGGTAGTAAAAGTCTGAATGTAATTACTGATGATGCATACACAGGGCATATATGGCAACAAGAAGGAAAGGTGCGGTGCAGCAAAAATTTCTTCTTTCTTGCTTGTTCTTGCATATAAATGCTGGCAATTTTGATCAAGACTTTATTCACCTTGAAAGACACAAAATCTCCTGCTTTGCAGCCAACGCGCCACATCTACTGCAGATAAGTATTTTTACTGTTTCGTTTTTTCGTCGTTTGTTTGTCGTCCTGATGAAGGGGTAGTGCCCCGAAACATGTAGATTGTCTTTGTCTTTGTCCCTTTCTAGCTTGGTACAGTTTCCTTGTTTTACATTTAATCTGGGCTTATCCTCCAATCGGCAGTCACTTGTTTTTCTTTTATATCTAAATCAGTCCTTA
This sequence comes from Lanistes nyassanus, assembly GCA_004794575.1. NCBI lineage: Eukaryota > Metazoa > Mollusca > Gastropoda > Architaenioglossa > Ampullariidae > Lanistes > Lanistes nyassanus. Next base: position 96,694 of record SMGT01013762.1, on the reverse strand, counting down.
TGCCATAACTCATGTCTACTCCTTATAAATTTTACATCTGTAACATTCAACAAAAGTATCCTGCTTAGCTTATCCAGTTTTAATGTCTACAGATTACAAACAGAACACAACACACCGCCCTTTTTGTATCACAAAATTAATTCTGGAAATGTTGCCATGTTTTGTGGGTAGGGGAGTGTCACTTTCAAGAAATTCTTTTGATGAGAACAGGAACTGACTGCATAGCAGTCCAGTCTTTGGTAGTGCATTGCCAGTACAAGCCTGCAGCAGTTGCACCTTCTCTCGGGATGACACAGGGTGCGAACACAACACGAAAGGTATTCATTCCCTGAGAATGATGTAGGGCAACAGCACAACACAACAGAAGTTATTTCACTGTTGAAGACCACGAGCACTCCACAACTGTGGTTCTGTAAGAGGCTGCTAAGACAAGAAAACAGGGATATGACAACAGGACCGATAATCCTGTAAGCATACATTTCATCCCAAGAATATTCAGCCACTTTATCTAAAAATAATGACTATATACAGGCACACACACACATACACAACCCACTGCAGTCTGTTGAAGACAAAGCCAAGTCTAGCACCCCTCTGCTCCCAAAATCATCTCCCCTTCGTTCTAAGGTCCTAGATCCTCTCTCAGTGTTCCTCAGAGCAGAGTACACCGGATATTATTTGCTGTAATATGCTTCTTAAACCGCTCCACAGTTGGCACCGGCAATCCCATTATAAAGCTGTGTGCCATGGCATCAACATTCCTCCTGCTGTAGATGATTAGAAGGATAAAGAGAGATGAAATCTTCAAACTGTAGCATCTTTCTGCCAAACGGATGGTTTCAGGGGAATTCCTCATCTTCAGCATAGCATTGTTTGTTCCTAGGAATGGCCATGCAGGGCTCTGAGATTGGGCTTGAGGAGGGTCAAAACCCAAAGCTACAGCCGCCGGGATAAAGTAAAATCTGTCGGGACTGTTTTCAAAAATGCCAATGTTGTCACAGAAATGGTTCACAGATGTAACGGAACAGGAACTGAACTGGTCACTGTTTGCCTCCCCAGTTTCTCGGATCTGTCTGCGTAGCTGTTCGACCAGGACTGGCGTTGGGATGTTAGGGGTTGGTTCAAAGCAGCCGGACTTGTCAAGGCACTCTGTGCCAGGAACAGCTCCACTAGGAGAGAGTTTAAACCCATCTTCCAAACTGTCACACTGCGGCAACTGACTCTCTCTTGAATTTGCTTTCTCTGTAGCAGGTGCAGGAGGACCACAGGTGCTCTTGACTGATGATCTGAAAATGTCACCTTCACCACCAGGTGATAGACAGGTGCCAAGATCTGCAAGTAAAATGTGCCAGACTTTTACAACTACAAAGACTTGGAAATAGCACAGCACCACTATCCAGTGATATAAACAAACTCCTGCTGCTTACCGTGACCTTGCAGGCCCTCTGCCTCTGGTCTCTGACCTTCTACTTGTGATGACCTTGGCGTGGGTGTAACATCACTGTCCCTACTTCCATGAGCCTCCCACTGACACTGAGTGTACAGGCTCACCTCTGGGTACTGAGCTAAAACATTGCTGGCCTCACTGTCAACTAAAACAAAAATTATATCATCAGCTTTAAAATAAATTACTGGATGCTATGACTACAGGGAAGTTGTTGCTATTGCATAGGAATGGTCACTCCTCCCCAAAGTCCACAACAGCGTAAAAACATCCAGGGGCAGCAAAATGGGGGAGGGAAGGGCAGAGCAGCAAGGTGAACATGGGAGGGTGGGCTGCAGCTGGTGAAATGGGATCACAACCAGAGAAGCAGAGGCATAGCCCAAGGAAATCTGCACATGAGGGAAGCAGGGGACACAAGCTACCAGTCACCACATGAGGGAAGCAGGGGACACAAGCTAC
>SMGT01013762.1:69032-86797 GCA_004794575.1 Lanistes nyassanus | reverse complement strand
ATATACTCACTATCCAACATACCTACGTGTATATACCCAGATATACTCACTATCAAACATACCTACGTGTATATACCCAGATACCTACCATCAAAGAAGCCTGACTGTGTGTGCTGCTCCCACCAGTCCAGGAGGTGCATGCAGGCTGCCACGTTGTTTATTCTTACACACATCTAAGGAAAAGCAAACTACATTTCCTCACCATCATTGGCATTTCTACTAAAACAGTCGCACAAGCGTCTGTACTCACTACAGCTGTGCCTGTGCTTCCTCCATACCTGTGAACCCCACTTTAATTTGCATCTGGGTTTCTTTCAACACATGAACAGTGCAAAACTGTGGCTACATGTAGTCCCTAACTAAGTGAATTACATATTGAAACTCAGCTTCTGTTCATTATCACCAAATCACCACTCTCCTTTTTTTCAGCTCATAATCATCAGATCACCACTCTAGAACATTCATCACCTAATTTCATTTTCCGTCGTCCACTTCTTTAACGCTTCTTTTGGAGATAGCACACAGCAAAATTCTATGATTGTCACACTTCACGACTGTAATACAGAACTCCTCACAGCCCCTCCTTTACAACAATCCATCTAAAAAAAAATTAATAATCTCATTTAAAAACCTGACAGTAACAGCTCTTTCTATTTATAAGCAAAACAGCTGCTGGCAGTTTGTCATGCTGTTATGAGCACCAACGATGAGTTACAGATTACAGTTGAGCCAAGAGAGGTATGCATATGCTCAGTATAAAAAGGCAAGTGTCCATAAACATGCCCATATGCATATGAAGCGATTTTTTAGATGAAGGGATTTTTCCCAACTGTTGGAAGATTGCACACATCACGCCTATCTCTAAGAAAGGAAACAAGGAGGAATGTACGAACTGTATCTTTGTTAAGCTGTGTGGGTAAAACACTTGAGAGGTGTATGCATAATCGAATATATAGATTCTTTATTGAAAATGATATTATTTCTCCTGAGAGTCTGATTTTATTAAGGGGGATTCCACTGTCTTTCAACTTGTCTCCATCTCCAACGACCTGGCTTCTAATTTAGATAAAGGATTAACTACCCAAGCCATCTGTTTTGACTTATCCAAAGCATGTACACAACTGTTATCATTACCTTGGCATTTACACAACTGCCTCTCACCACTCCAGTTTTCACAAATCTATCAGCACACCAGTATTTACACACAAAAATAATAAAGCATCTGTTGTTCCACTTGTCACTTGCATCCCACTGTGCATGACAGCAGAATATTGGAAACTACTGGCTCTTTAACCTGTGTGTGTGTGTGATTCTATTTCTCCTCAGGGCTTTGGATGTAAATGAACCAAAACAACCATGGCAGTAAAAATGCCTACAACTTGTACAAGCAGTACGTACATTATTTTGTGCTGCGACAAGGCAGTTTGGCTGTGTAAGGGTTGACACCAGTTTGTAAGGACAACTTTAGCTGGGTGATAGGGCTAGTTGGTTCGGGGGTTGACAGGTATGCAACTGTCAACTATCACTATAGGATTTGCACAGCAGCCAATCGTTACTACACGATTCACACAGCTGGGAACCAACACTCATAATTCTTTTCCGAAAGTACCTTGACTGATGTCCCGATTGCCTGTCTGCATTAACTTTCAACTTTCTCTGTTCATTGTCTCTTAAGGGCTTCCTACACTTGCAATGTTCTCTGCAATGTTTACCATATATGGAAGTTGCAACGTTGAGCGAAAATGTTTCAGGGAGGCCTCTCAACATTTTAGGGGATCACACGCCGCGGTATTTTCCAGCAGGGGCTCAAAATGTTGCAGCGTGTCAGCCAATCAGAAACAATCCTGCTATTTAGTGCGGTGTGGTCTAGCGCTGGTCGTGATCATGTTAGGCCTTCGATTGATAGTCATCTGGTCAGAAAAAACGATTTTCCAGTTCATTGATCTCTTGCAGCACCATCCCAGCATATACGACAACACATCCCCTGACTATTCAAACAGAGATTTAGTACGGGAAGTTTACCCGTCGATTGCGAGACGGCTGGGTCACAAAACTGTCGTGCGACATTCGCAAGAAGCGTCTGCTTTCGGTGGAGTCGTGTAGTGATATTCTTGTAGAAGACACGTACGCGTACGCTCCCAACTGGTTTCGACGAGCAATGCACTGTGGAACCCACATTCGTCTTTTCCATTTTGTTTTCTGAGACTGCTGGGCGAAAATAAATGCAGTCGCAGAAGCTGCAGCGGTCAGAATAAATTGTTCATGATCATCCATAGTGTTACTATTGTCAGCCCCTAGAGCGAACACGTGATGATCATGTGACGATCTGGCTGGTAAAATGTTGCAGGTGTCATGCGCCCGTGTACGGAGAATGCTAGGAAAATGTTTTCGCTCAACGTTGAGAGCATTGCAAGTGTAGGAAGCCCTTTATGATACTTTTCCACCCATCTGTGACTGAAGGACGATCTGTTTCCCAACCTGTTGGTCAGTGTTGCGTTCATCTCTCCCTCTGTGTGTGTTTGTTGTGTTCATCTCTCCCTCTGTGTGTGTGTGTGTTTCGTTGTTTTCACTAGAGTGTCTGTGTCCATCGTCCGTGCGAAGTGTGCATGAAATGTGTTCTCGCACGTTAAAAATCCACATTTTATTAATTTTATTTATTCACAAAACTGTTTATCATCACTTCAGCATTCACACATCTCTCCTCACTTCCATAGTTTCCACAGCTGCACAGTGTGAAGCTCACCAACCTTTTGTGTGATGGGTTCATAACAATCGCAGAGGTATTTTGCCTGGCGGTTGTGAAAACCAGAGCAGGTTGTCAAACCGTCCAGCTGGTGCCGGCAGCCCCACACGTGTCCTCCCTGCTGCTGCTTCACCACGTGCGTCACCAGCTGTTCACCGCATTCACCGGGACCGTGCGTCACAAGGGCATTCAAATGTTTGAAAAGCAAATTCCATAATATTAAAAAATCATCACCAGTTTACACATCCATCATATGATGTCAGACTTATAAGTGTTACGAAGGTATGAGAGTTAGTGAAACAATTGTTTTAATTATGTTCTGGCATGCTTCAGATCCCAAACATTCTTTTCTCAGACTTTTCATACCTTGTACTGGATGTGACTTTGTTATCTTAAGGTAATGATCATCTCTTGTGGAGAATGTGAAATACTTAAATCCCCTACCACACACAAATTCTGCTGTAAAATACACGGCAATAACGACACAGAACCCTTTGTTTATCATACACACACATGACTGTACAAAAGTGATCTGTGACTCATCACAAGAAGGACGCCAAAAGGGCAATGTTACTTTTGATCCAACCACACGTGCGGCAATATTTCCCGGCAGTCCACACAAGTCCATACACAGCATGTTGTCCGCATACATGCACAGCCCTTTGCAAAATCCCTGCAAGACAACAATCAATCCAGTAAGGAAAAAAAGACAAATGAGACCAGCATTAGATTTTCCTTCAAGCCACCTCCTGTCATGTCAGCTCTGGCTAGTGACTGGCATCAAAATAAATCTCATCCCAATTTGTGTGTTTTTGTTACCCACGCTTGACTGTATGCATGCATGTCAGAAGGTGGTGCATGTGACTGCATGCATGCAAAGATGCACAACCTCTGTCAGGGTGATGTCAGGGTGATGTCGGAGTGATGTCAGGGTGATGTCAGGGTGATGCCGGAGTGATGTCAGGGTGATGTCAGGGTGATGTCGGAGTGATGTCAGAGTGATGCGTTTATGGCTGTTGGTTCTAAAAGAGAGAAACCACCAAGGATAGCGCTCTGCAGGCAGAGGTAGTTGCAGCCATTACTGATGGATGTGGAACAAGCAGGAATTATCATGGGATAAGTTACAAGCATTAAACTATGAGGCTGCACGTACCTCAACCACATTTATGCAAGTGTTGACCTTGTATGTTCTCAAAGTATTCTGCAGCACAACAGTGTCACTAGCCAGGCTGTAGCTGGATGGCAGGGATCTGAAGTGTACCGGGAAGATTGTCTGCGACAGTTTTTGACCAAAAGCAAGATTTCGCTGCAGGAGGACAATCATATCAATGATGGATCCAGACACTGGTATCATAACGTCTTCGCTTGCAGGCGTTGGAAACAACACAGCTGACTGCACTGACTGAAGCAGCGGACTTTGACCAGACACGGGTCTGTCAACACCCACGGTCAGAGATTCAGAACTGACCTTCAGTTGAGGTGGCTCTGAAGCAAACTTTGTGACTGACCTTTCACCTCTGTCACCCTCCTGGGGGCCATTGTGTGTCCACTTGGACACCTGAGTCCTGGAGCTGGTAGTGTACAAAGAAGGAGGAGATGGTCGGTGTTTCTCTCCCTTTATATGATCTTCTATCTGAGAAGTCTCTTTCAAAGATTCTGCCATGTCCACATTGGTAACATCCTCAATGGGAGGAAATGAGAATTCCTGATCTGAAAGACTTTCACAAGAGGAAGTGTTCAAACGAGAATCACACACGTTAACCTCCTCATGATCCAGAACAGACTCTACACCCTCAATCTCAAATAATGTCATGGATTCTGTTGAGCCAGCTTGCATCATGACAGAAGGTTTCCTGGGGTCATGCTGTCCTGCCCCAGTGTCGGCTGTCGGGCGCCCGGCATGTGCCTGTTTACTAATGCTGCTGACAGACACAGCACGCAAGTCTTCCATGGCTTTAACCCCGTGCAGAGATGCCAGCGGTTCCTTGTACCTGGACAATCTGACCTCCGAGATCGGACGGACCATAGCAGGACGGTCAACTGTGGCTGGAACAGAGGCGCATGCTCGACGGAAACTTGCAAAAGTCAGGAAGTCTTGCTCTGTGCTGGTGTGTTCTGTGAGAGAATGGATGTCTGGTGACCTTGAGGCAACTTCATCTTCACTGATGCTGCCATCAGCATCGTCCCCAAGACAAGGTGGATCTGTGCTCTCTCTCTTCAACGCGTCCGAGCTGATCTGCTGCACACATCTACTGCCGACAGAAGAGCCCTGGGTAGATTGGGGGGGGGGGGGGTGTCATCATTATGAGTTGTAATCATCTCCAGTCATCAGTTTCTTTGCACTGCTCAATCAAATCACAAACAACACCCACAGCAACACATATGGATTAACAATCTCAGACCAAGACAGACTTTCTGCCCAGCACTGACCTGCCGGGGTGTGGAGATGATGCTGTTGAAAGCGCTGTTTGCAGATGGTGTTAATGAGAACGAGAGAGAATGAAGTCCCACTGAGGGACTCGATGAACATGAGGCCCCAGAATTCACAAGCTGCACCTCCTGCATCTTAAACTGTCATCAGACAAACCGATCAGCTTCATTTTGTCTGCATCACAAACGCGCAAACTGATCTACTTATATTTAGGGTTTGGCATTAATGGTTACCTGACCATCCACAACATGAAAATTTCATTGGCAGACAAGTAAGATTTCAGAAAGCTTTCATGAACAGGCAAGTAAATATATTGAACATTTCAACTGTTTCCAAAACAGAGTGTTCTGCCAAATACAGGTCACCCGCAGGCAAGTAAAATTTGGAGCAACTTACCTGACATGGCAAGTGTAAAAAGTAAGATAATGCCAGATTTTGTAAATACATGTACATTTTTTTTCATCTAAAGCAGATCCATTCAGTATGTCAGGTATAATATAGCTTATCATGTCTGTTTAAAATGCAATAGTACTAAAGGAAGATTTGATAGATTAGGCTTCATCTCATATAAAAAAAGTCAGATGCCTGGAGACACCAAACACACATTCATAATGTGCTGAGATGTGCCCTGGAATAATTCCAACTGTTTAGATGCCATGACTTAAAAAACAACAACAACAACAACACAGGGCAAACAACTGGCAGGGCTTGGAGAGGATGCTGTTAGTAGCAGAACACATGATGGAGACGAGAAGACTCACTGCATCGCCTCCAATGGTTTCCAAAATGAGGTCATGAATGTGAAGCTGAAGCACTTGCCCCAGGTGGTCTAGGTGTGGCTGAAACATGAAGCGCCATCTCTGATCTCTGCAGACAGATGCATGTACAACATTTCGCTTTACTCAGGTAAGTGTAAGTATGCTTCAGTCAGTCTCATGCAGTCTCAAACAGCGCTCATCAAAGACATGCTGTCTTTCTTTGTGGTTAAACTGTTCAAGCGTATCACAGTCTGGCCGTGAAAAACTTGAGTGGCTCTTACTGTAGCGAGACATAGGCGCACCAGTCGTTATCCAGTTGGTTTAACCGATAAACTATGGCCAGCATTCTTAGGTCGATAGCTGCATCTCTCTGCAAAACAAAATGTATTCTTTACTGTTTTTAGATTCTCACTTAACAGATTATACAGAACAAGATCCTACTGATAAACTCCACCATCATTTCTATAGACTTCACCATGTCTATAAACAGTTTTATTCATTTTTACTTTGCAAAACTAGCGTGTAATGGATAAGCTGTGATTTACCAGTGGCTCCACCTGGCACAACACTGCGACGTCGCCCATCAGCAGGGAGTAGAAGGCCCTAGCGGCTAGAGCTGTGACATCAAAGAACCTGCAGACACAGGAAGTGGCATCTGCAGACAACACTGACGGGTCCACAGACTGCTGCTGGCTTTCTTCCGTCTGTACATGAAACTATCACCCACCCTTTTATAAAACACATAATTATCAGCCACTTACAACAAATGTAACTGTGAGCACAGGTGGGCACAACATGCATTAAAGCCAAAAATATTAAACTGCCTTCAACAATCTGCATTTTATAAAATCTATTAACATTTTATATAGTCAAATAACTACCACAAGATGATTGGGCCATTAAACACCATATGATTCAAAAAACAATCCTAGCAGTTAATCAGCTTAATACAACGCCATAGTGATTGGTTTCACACACATGCAACACGTGCCATAATGCCACTGTAGACTTGCTGAATGACAATAGATGTGTTCACTGTATGCTTGTCTATGCACTCACTGAATTCACCACATATGGTGCATGGTTATGTACACTCACTGACTTAACACATACATTAATTACATATACACAACACACTTGTGTACACTCACTGACTTCACACATGCATTCATTACATACACAACATGGCTGTGTACACTCACTGACTGAAGACAGCTTCAAAGTTCGTTTTGTAGTCCTGCACTTCACTTCTCATTTCCATTATCAATGCATTCAGCTGTGTTTCAGCAAACACAAACAAAAAAAAATCCTCTTCATTTTGAGCATGCAATGCATAAGACATTTCCTTCTGATGTTTTCACCACACAGGCTATCAGTGTCATTTTGCACATACATCACACAGGACATTGCTAAGGAAGCACAATTGCTGACAAGAATATCACACAGAGATTTTGTCACCTACTTCTGTGGGTTTACAATAAAGTATAAGTAAACACAGCAGCAGTAAAATTCTGAAAATGTATGTATATTCAGTGATTTGTCTTTTATACTGACAACGTTTGGGAAGAATATGTTGGCATGTTTTCTTGAGTCCCATCTCACTCACCAGTCGTGGGCAAACAAGGACATCCTTCGCTTGCTTTATTTCTGTCCTTAACAATGTCTTGCATTTTTCATATATTTGGAAGAAGGACACCTGTAACAAATCACGCCAGTGGTAACAATATTCAAACACCAGTAAGTCATACATGTAGAAAGAAACATATTGATGTTGACCACAGTGTCACAGACAGAACTTTACATCATTTTTGGCATCACTATCACACAAAATACTCAATTAACTCAATGAAACATGCTGTTTCTTTGCATTTAAAGTTTGTCAGAGAAAAAAGCTTCTGAAAAAAAGCAAGAGATGAAAATGGGGAATATTTGAAAGAATATTCAGATATTCCCCATTTTCATCTTTTGGAAAAAACTGCAAGCAAATAGCTTCCACTAACAACCGTATTCTTCTTATACATGTGCAGTTTCTGCTTACATTACAATCACATGCATGTTTCAGCTATGCTGCACTTATTCCCAAGTATTTTCAGCTATGTTATTATTACTTGCAAGCATTGCAGCTATGTTACAATTATTCACAAACATTACAACTATGTTACTATTATTCACAAACATTACAACTATGTTACTATTATTCACAAACATTACAACTATGTTACTACTATTCACAAGTACATGTGTTATAAAAGATGGAAAGACAGAAGGAGAATTAGAATGTGGAAGGAAATGAAGAGCAAAGATTTGTATTGGGTGGGGGGGGGGGGGGGTCAATTATCATTTTCAAAACATTAAAGCATGTAAATTCTGGTAATTTTTCACACCTGTGCAATGTCTCGCAACAGGATTCGGAGAGGTGGTGGATCACTGCGAGGGCTAGCCAGGTATGTTCTTGTCTCCAGGACCTTTTGTAGAAGTAGGATTAAGAGATCTGCAGATACAACATGTATGAGTCTACTTCATAAGGAAAGCAATCAGCAGTTGTACAGATACAACACGTATGAGTCTACTTCATAAGGAAAGCAATCAGCAGTTGTACAGATACAACACGTATGAGTCTACTTCATAAGGAAAGCAATCAGTAGTTGTACAGATACAAGTTAGACTACTGTTTAATAAGTTGTGTAGGGAAGGGAACAAGCACCCACCAGTCTGAAGACTTTTCCAAACAAAATGCAACAGACAACTGCAGGAAACATGAAAATGCACCAAACAGATATCGAAAACATGAAATTGCAACACACATAGAAGAACATAAACAGACTACAGCTATAGGTAAAATGAAAAGACTATATAACATAACAATGCCCTCCCCTCTCTCCTCAAAACCAGGGTCTTGATGAACTTGAAAGAGAAATTAAAGTGGATTAACAGAACCAACACTATCGAGAGAGTGAAAAAGAACACCAATGAAAGATACTTAGAAATCATCCATCTGCCCCTGCCATGGCTCACCTGTACCAAACAAGAGAAAAAAAAAACAACTCAAGATGTAGAAAGATGGTCAAATCTTGAAACCAGAAAAGAAAAGAATACCATGTTTCTGCAGTAAGTTACTGGGTTTGGGTTTTTGGATTTCTATTCATCAACTCACCTACTCCTCCTCTGGGTTTGTTGCCAGGGAAAAGGTCCTTTATTTGTTCCAGAGATTTAGATACTTGGCCCATGAGTTGCACAAGGCTGTTTTGGAGCATCTCATACTGAAAGAACGCCGAAACAGCTCTGGCTTAACAATACAGAGTTTAGTGCATCATCAGTGATAAGTTTTCTCTGAAAGTTTCAATATGTGTCAAAGAAACTGTTACGGCTGCCTTGTGCATGTGTACATGCATTTCTTTTTCCATATATAAAAATTTCTTCAAAGCTCCTTTGCCTCTGAAATTAACAAACAGTTTTATGTATGGAAAGGAGACATGAAGACTCATGCATTCCTCTCCAGGAGCTGACAAATTCAGAATTTATAATGTGATCTAACCCAGGCAATAAGGAAATCAATGCGAATCATTCACTGAAAGATAGCCACATAGTTTTGATTGAGAAACACGTTATAAGCAGTGCTTTTACCAATCTGTTTCAGAACAGAGTTACTTCTGACATATGAAGGCAAGCCTACCTCGACACCCACAAGAACACTCTTTCTTAACAGAATTTGTTCCTGTTCTGAGGAAAATGCAAATTTCTTTTTCTAAATTTGTGTTTCTTTGACAACACTGTACGAATTAGCGATCCTTAAATCCACCTTCCAAAAAAACATACCCACCATTTCAACCCTGGTAAGCCCCCTCTGCGCATGCCCACACCACACATTACCCGTGCGCACAGCTCACTGACCAGGTCACCCTGACTTTCTCAAGCCAGAGAACCAAAAACAAGTGGAGAGGAGGGTGGGCCAATGACGGGTCATGGTAAGTATTGCTAAAGAAACACAAATTTAGAAAAAAAATTTGCATTTTCTTGTCACAATAGTGTACCATGACCCAAAGTGCTGAGTAGCACAAAAAGGAGGTGGGTGATACCACCACAAAAAAGTTACCAGGGTTAGGAGGATGGAGCCCACCAGAGGTGCTGGGTGATGACAGCAGCCGCCACCCCAAAATCCATCCTCCTGGCGGCAAAAAAGATCCCTAAGGGAAAAAGGATCTTCTGAGTGCCACAGAACTTCTTGGAGCGCTTGGGCCTAAGAAGCGAGCGAGTCGGCCCACGCCTGACCCTCATGCATGCAAGCAGTTGCCAATGCAGGGAAGGTTCAGCCACCCCCCTTTGTGTAGTCGGCATGGTATATGCACGCCACACAAAAAGGAGAGACTCAGCAAGAGATACAGGCGTTCAAATCTCTTGCAGTCGGCCAGTCAGCAGGAAAGGCGTCTCTGAGGGGCAAATGTAAGGGATGCGTAGGATGTCAGTACACACCCAAGCTCGGTCCGGACCGCTGACTAGGTCAGGAGTGGACGCAGACAGGATCGTGGACCAGGGCAAGAGAGTGATTGTCAGGGACCAGTCACCAGGGCTCTGAATCATGACCAGAAAGCTGGCCAGGAAGACAGAGACCAAGAGCCTTCGCGCTCCTGGCGAATGTCAATCTCCCTCCCAGAAAGCGTGAGCCACACAGGCAAGACGGCCAGACACCATGAGTGGCATCAAAAACTGCTGCACACCTAATTCAAGAGAGGAGAGTGAAGCGCCTCCAGGAGAAGAAAAGGTCCCAGGTAGAAACCCAAAGGGGAATGCAAACTGGGGACAGCGCGATACCACAGATCACTGCAGCAAGGAGAGCCACGCTGGCAAGCTGCAGGACTCAAAGCTGCCGAGGGTGGCGAGGCCTGCCTCCCTGCGCACCCACCCAGATGAGACTGACAAGAGGACCGTTTGGCAAGAACGAGAGGGGGTTGGCAAGGTCCACTGCCCATGTGTGCTTGTGGTGAGCCTAATGCAGTGAGGTGAACTGCCCGCAATGCCCAAAGATTGAAGGGTAAGTTTGCCTCCACTTCTGACCAAGTGCTGGAAGCGACATGGTGCAGGAAGTGGGCACCCTAACGCAAGAGAGAGGGGAGCATGATGGGAAGCCTGACAACAGCCAGGCCAGGATGGAACAGGGGGGGGCAAAGCATCTGGTGCTGGAACCAGTGCATGTTTGCTGGAGGGGATGCAGGAACAGCACCCGGAGGGGGCTAGTGGAACAAGCGACACCATCGTTCCCACCAGCTGCCATGCAGGGAAGGGACCACTCTGCAATGGGGCACCAACGAGCTGCTGGAGATGGTCAATGCATCTGGGCACAAAAAAGACCGTCTAGACAACTGTGTTGAATGCCATGCCAAGGAACGGACTATGGCATGAGTTGAGACTTGCTGAGATTCAGAGAGAATTCCAGCAGACATGCCTGCGACATGGCCACCTGCATGTGCAAGTGTCACAGCCAGCGTCTGCTGCGACTGAACTAGGGTGGCCATCTTCAAGTCCAGAGCCACCCGTTCACTTCTATCGGAAGGCAGATGGAGCGGGGAAGGGCAAGGGTGAGTATTGTGACAAGAAACATGTCTGTCATGCTGTTTTTCTGACTAACCTCTGTCTTGACTATAATGAGCTGGTTCCTGCTGTGAGGAAACATGTCGATGATGCTGTTCAGTGAGGACAACAGGTACCGCAGGTATCCCAGAGATGGTGAAAAATCGTGCACGGCCAGTTCCAAGAGACAAATTCTCCGATACATTTCTCCCTGTGATATAAAACAAAACCAAATTACAGCAAATAAACTGAGCAAAGCAGTCATCTCCACAGAATAAAGACCACTCTAGTGTGGGCCCTGATATGCTTACATGTTTGTAGTGTATGTGCATGTCTCAAAAATGTGTACAGGCATCAGAAATGTATGTGTGTGTCTCAAAAATGTGTACAGGCATCAGAAATGTATGTGCATGTCTCAAAAATGTGCACAGGCATCAGAAATGTATGTGCATGTCTCAAAAATGTGTACAGGCATTACAAATGTATGTGTATGTCTCAAAAATGTGTACAGGCATCAGAAATTTGCTTATATGAGAACACAAGGGGGTGAAGGGTGGAGGTAGAAGGGAGTAACTGTCCTAGAGGGAGGGACATCAGTTAAACCGAAAAAAACTTCACTGAAAGAATTCTTGTTGTCAAAGTCTGCTAAAGATCTCAACAGGTTTGTGAGCAATGTACTAATGTAATGTAATGTAAAGGTCCACTACACTTTAAAATATCTAAAAGGAACCACTTTCGTTCTAGATTTTGGAGCCAGGTGCTTATATGGTGCTATTCATGCTTTTCAGTACCATGGAGATATTTTTATTTTTTTAAACATCCACAATAAAATTATTGTGACCTAAACAAACATAAATCTTAACCCCTCCCCACCCCCACCCAAGGAATTCTTGAACTACAAAATATTTCTACCCAAAATGTGTTTTAAACAAAAAATAGATATCTTGTTGTACGTCTGTTGTCCCGTAAGACACGTCTGTCTTAAACACTGTGCTGTACCAGTATAATGAAAAAGTCACAGGAAGCAAAAGATAACTTTAAAAAAAAACTCTATCAGCAACAATAAAAAAAAAACAACAAAAAACAAACTGAAATACTTTATTTAATCCTACTATAAAATATAATTGAAACTAAGTCTGCCACCTTTACTGCTGGTCTGGAGGTAGAACCCCCTTTAAAATGTCGTTAAATAAGAAAATGAGTCTTGAAAACAAAAACATGAAAAGCCAGCATACCACTCCGTATCGGAGACCAAACTCTCTAAGAAGTCTAACCGAGGCTGACGACAGTGACACCAGCACACTGCCTCCATATTCCCCTTCCTGCTGATGGAACCGGCGCTCGTACCTGGGAAGCACATCATCATGGTTGGAATAAGCTTATTATTGTAACGCTGTATTGTACATCTTTTCTGTGGAACACCTAGTTGTGCATCACTGACAAGGAGCTCTGTGAGACTGACAGCAGACACAAATGTCTGTGAGGCTGACAGCACACACAAATGTCTGTGAGACTGACAGCACACACAAATGTCTGTGAGACTGACAGTACACACAAATGTCTGTGACACTGACAGCACACACAAATGTCTGTGAGACTGACAGCACACACAAATGTCTGTGAGACTGACAGTACACACAAATGTCTGTGACACTGACAGCACACACAAATGTCAGTGAGACTGACAGCACAAACAAATGTCTGTGAGACTGACAGTACACACAAATGTCTGTGACACTGACAGCACACACAAATGTCTGTGACACTGACAGCACACACAAATGTCTGTGAGACTGATGGCACACACAAAGGTCTGTGACACTGACAGCACACACAAATGTACTTCATATGTCCTCCCACACACAAACTACAGGGTGCTGCTCACAAACCTGTGAGTACAAACATGACTTAAGCCTTCTCGCTCTACTTACGCTATTAGCTTGCTAAGCAGGATGCGATAATCTTCATGGATGTTGTGAAGCTCAGCAATCAGATCCTGGGCATTGCAAGGGAAGGGTAGAGACAGCTGCCAGAATTTCCCCAGGCGCTCGATGATATGGTCCTCCTCTGCTTTACGCCAAAATTTGTAGCCACTTGGTGGCTGCAGTGCCAGCACCAAACCCAGCAGAAATTAGTTTGCTTGTGCAGCAGGAAATAAGCCAATGCAAAGCTAACAAATAAATCAAAACCACATCCTCTATTTAACAAAATAATTACAACAGTTTCTGTTGCAAACTTCATGACATTGTAAACTCTGCTTCTGTCAGCTCCTATGGAGGAATGCATGAGTCTTCATGTCTCCTTTCCGGACACAAACTTAAGGCATAATGGATCAGAAAATATTTTCTACTGTAAGTCAAAAGCAAAGAGACTCACCATGAAATCTTGTGGCTTGTAAAAGGGATGACAGTTGTTCTCCAACACTGCTAGCTGTCCAGCCAATTCTTCTGCTAGCAGCTGCAAGCAAACACAGGCTGGAGTCTTTTGATGCATGAACAAACACCTTCACACATGTACATGCATGTGAATGGAAATGCATCAGGGGTGTGTGAATGCACTTATCTCATAATCTCTCACTAACACACAGGTAACACGTGACACACAAAGCTGAGTGTTTGCACTGGGCCCTCTGATCAAAATTCATCATCTCAATAGAAGTGAACTCAGAAAATACTAAGAATTTTTTGTAAAAAGAAAGCTGACACAAACAACAAAAACCAGAGAAAACAACTCTGGAAGATATAAAAGGTTCAAATACAGACTGAAAAATTGTATGCTGTAAAGTTCTTTGACTTATTTAGCAAATTATATTTTCTAACAAATGAATGAACAATGTTTTAAAACAACTCAGGAATGTATTATTATGCAAAAATATTGCTGTGAAAATATATTTTAAAAATCCCAAACATTAAAAGTAGACAGGTGTTCCCACATATGACTGGAAGAGTCAGGACATTTTCTTGAGCGCATTCCAAAGCAGACTAACAACACATATATAACTTCTCCAATCATCTCAAAGATAAAGAGAGGTGGGTGGGGGAACGTGTACACCGCCATGCACAACAGTGCAAGGAAGATAACTAATGAACAACAAATGAGGACAGAGTGCTTAAATTATCAAATTATCACTCCCACAGGAAGTACTTGAAACGCTCAACATAACCGTATGCAGACGCATGCGACCAAGGGAGCTTACCGTACCCAAACACGTAGCAAAGAGAAGGTTGAAAGAAAGGAACCCGGCAGATCCTCAAAAGAAGATAACTGATAATTGTAACTCAAAAACCCCAACACAAACCCACTCGGAATTAGAGACTTAAAACTCACAGCAAAACCATCCCAGCATTCAGAGACAAAAACATGAACTCATTCAGATTTCACTCACAGGAAAGCCCATAAATATGGCAGGTCCTGATTGCCTGACAAACGTGACAATCGAGGTATAATTATACCATGGTCATTCTCTTTACAACCCCAAATTTTAAATTAGAAATCAAAATGCTTCAATTAATTACAGTCTTTTCATTAACAAGCCCTTTGAGCTGACAACAGCAGTAAAGCAGACAGAAATTCCCTGATAGAACCAACACACAAATTATTAAACTGGGTGGAGGGGGCAAGGAAGAGAGGACTTACCTCAGCATATTTTTCTTCCTAAAACAGGGGCAGACAAGAACCACCAGGTTGTCAGAAAAAAAGAGTCAAACAGAATAAAATAAAGAAAAGCAAACAGATGCACAACATCCCAATGCACCTCTAAATATTGTCATCAAGCTTATCAGCTTCCATTTGGAGGAGGGAGTGGGGCTATCAGGGGCCCAGGTGCCTGAGCACAAAAAGCAAATGCGAGTGCAAACATAGAAGCACACAAACGTACAATCTTCAGCCTCTTTAAAAATGTCACTCAGTGCAAACCTGAACTCCTTCCCACCTTCTGTGCTGACTTTTTGGTGTAAGTTTTGTTGATCAGGTAGCGGTAATCGCGGAACTTTGCATCCGTCAGATTAAACGCCTGCTGAAGATGAGCACAAATGGACTCCGCTGGTATAACTGCCAAGTCATCAGACTCTTCCAGCCCGCTGTCATGCAGGGAGTACGGTGTTACAGCTCGACTGCCAGGGGCATCAGCTGCTGACTGTAGGATGGAGGGGTCTGTGACAGGGTTGACAGGTGAGGGTGTGTAACAGGGGGGTGGCTCAGGTGCTGCCAGGACTGGATATGCCGCACACAAGTATGCATGCTTAAAAGCTCGCAGGTCCTGCAGTAAGGAAACATGTCAAGAATAAACGACAGCAGACTCTTTCCCGTGGAAACCACAAATGTCTTGATAAGGAAATAGATTACAGAAATAGAAAATCTACCAAAATCTAAGCTATTTGTGACAATGAATCTGGTTCATCATGCCTGACACACTGAACAGAAATGTCCCTCAACAAACCTTGTTTTCCAGATGTGATACTTTGACATCTCTTTGTGACTGTTTGGACACTCCTGTAAAGACACAGTCACTCAGTTGTATTGAAATCACAAGATTTGAATCAATGCCATCCACACACTTTGCGCAACACAGCTTCACTCAAACAAATCCCTAAAAGTTCAGGCATTCCCTTGTTACTGGAGGCATATACAAAGTTGTACAGATTCTCATACAGACCTCACACCAAAAGGTAGTGATGAATACAAAAAAGGGAAGTAACATTCTTCATACTACTGAAGAGTCAACCATCAATATTCCCAACTCCAACTAGTGATGGTTTGGTTGTTTGTTGCTTACTGTCCTGCAGCAAACTAGGGGCATATCAGGGCGGTGTTGCTTAGACAAAGTTTACGTGCAGCCACACATGGGACTGCTGTTGCAGCAGAGGCTTCAGTCCCACCCAGTCACATTATACTGACACCGGGCCAACCGGTCCTAGTACTGTTCCCTATAGCGCCAGGAATCTGGCAGGGCAGCTACTAAATTGTCAATTTTTAAGTCTAAGGCTTGACTCGGCCGGGACTCGAACCACCGACCTCCCGCCTTAACCATCAGACCACCAGGGCAGTCTCCAACTAGTGATGACATCACTCTCTAAATGGGGTTAACATCTAGCTGTGCATTATTTACAGATGAATACAACTGCCTACTGGAGACCGCACTGGTGGATTATAACGGCTCTCTTTTGTTAGCTCCTTACACTGTTCTGCTGTAATTAAGAGAAAGGAAAGTAACAAATACCTTCCTCTAAACTGACAGACGAAGGGTGGACCTGCAAGAGAATAAATGAAGGCGACAGTGAAGAAATGATTATTTAAAAAAAACTATCAGCTGAAATCAAATTAAAAGAGCACATGACTTAGAAAAATTAAGGAGAGGAAATATTTCATGATTTCCTGAAGTTATATATATCCATTTTCCCCAAAGAAAATTGTCAGTGTGTGGCTGTGGATATGAATGAAAGGTTTTCATAGAGGAAGGATGAGGACTGCGTTGCGTGTGCAGTAATTACCACTCTCATGTGCTGGGAGCCGGCAGTACGTCCTGCGAGATGCATGCAGCACTTAATGGATCTGACAAAGAACCCCACAAACATGCGTCTGTTATGGATAATGACACATGAAACTCTCAAAAACAAAAACCAAAGACACAGCCAAAAATGATGTTACATTTGCACAGGTAATAATCCCATAAGTCAGTAAAATAGAAGTTCAGGGATAAATCCTGTTTAGGTGATAGGACACCTTCAGCAGTATCCAAATTATGCATTTTCTGAGAGACCCTTGCCACAAAAAAAGGTTTGAAATACTATCTTGTGTACATTTTAAGAAATGGGTTTTCATCACGTAAACGGAAGAACTGCATCCATGCATTTGGTGATTCCACACTGCATTAGCAATGCCTTTATGGCACAGGATTCAAAACAGAGACAGAACAAATGACTTTTGGAATTTTGCAGCTGGCCTTTATTTATGCAACATCATGTCAGACATATAATACACATCGTGTAGGCATTTTACTTACTCTAGCTGGCTGAAGTAGCTGTGTATTTTTCGAACAGTGGATCCATGTCTGTAGAAAATTGTAACAAAAAGGCACAGGCAAAGTATGAAAGCAGCAGAGTGTCTTTGAAATGCACTAAAGCTACTGAAAATTATGCTAGGTCTTAATGCACCTGATTGTCCATACCAGCTAACATATCCATAGAACCACACCACCACATACAGCATACTAACACCCCAGATACACCATGCCACCACCATCACATATAGCATACTAACACCCCAGATA
>SMGT01013762.1:43123-54724 GCA_004794575.1 Lanistes nyassanus | reverse complement strand
TCATGAGACGTCCGTGGCAAGAAGCCATACCAGTGAATCTTAGGCAACTCTTTCACTGGAATGTGTTCCACAGTGTAACAGCATAATAATGCAGTGTTTGTTTGCTTTTGAGTCCGTGTGGTGGAAAGCTTGCCGGGGCCAGATTTACCATGAGGCTCTATATAACCATCAATGATATTAAATAACATGAAGCAGTCAGCTGCGTCTTAATTAGCGCTAACTATTAGCGAGCAGTCTAGCGGCTTGTCGCGAGGTGGCGTCTGATGCCTACGTGAGATGCTTCCCAAGACAGTCGTTGCAGCTCCAGACAAAGTCCACTCAGGCTCAGTGTCAACGGTTTGGCTTGCACCTTCCCCACAATAAGATCCGGAAGTACCGTAACGAGGGGAAAAGATTTACCATGATTACTGACACTGCCACCAAATGGTCAGTGAGAGAGATCAGTGTGTGTTTTTCTTATCGAAATGACAGGCAGCTTCCGCATGCCCTCAAATTTCTCAATCTGTAGAGGGATCATAAAAAATAATGTGTGAATGAATATATAGAGAATGAGCAAGGAAGAAAGCGAGCGATAAAGCGAGAGAAAGAGAGAGAGATGTGTGGATATTTCATGTTTACTTGTATGATACACTGTTTTCCCTTTCTCTCTCTCTCTCTCTCACACACGTAGCGTGATATGCAAAAATTAGCTCACCAGGCCCCAGGAGGCCAGGCCAGTATTTGCAATGGGATGTGGGGTGGGGTGGGGGCGGGGGCTAAGATTGATCACAAAGCTAAACCAGAAAGTTATCTATCACATGTGTCATCATGATTGAAACCTAGCTGTTAGATACGGCGAAAATAGTTCGATCGTGCAATAACCAGTCTTGAAGCACGTCAGGGAGTTACGTTGTGTGGCAGTCTGTTTCCTCTTTAAATGCCACAAGAGTGTACGGAGTCACTCGCAAGTATTTGTTCGCAGTACAAATCAAACGTGCGCGTACAGCCCACGTAAATAACGTTTCGCCACACCAGTGATCGAGCAGCAAAACAAACAGAAGAATACACGGAACAGTCCGAGGACTGGTTGGCCCGGTGTCAGCCTAACGTGGTAAAGTATAGGTTTCCGCAGAGCTGAGAACCTGCAGAGGATTGAGAACATTGACGACCGCAGTTGTTGTAACCCAAGTCTGGTGCAGATCTGACGAGGGCTTCCGGCTTCCCCGCCCCCAGTTTGTTCCCTTACCCTCTCCATCATGTCCTTCTCGTCATCGAGGAGTACCACAGTATGCAGATAGAGGGGAGGGGGGAGACGGGGTGGGGTGTTTTTAGGCAGTTTTAACACTTTATTTGATGACGACAGCACACGTCCACCTCTGTAACCGCCACCATGACCCCTCAATCGTCACGCACGCACGCACGCACGCACGCACGCACGATACCCACATCACCACCACTACCACCACTACCTCCAGCAGACTAGCAACAACCGACCATTCAATGATCGAACGGGCCTCCAGTGAGACACTTTCCAGCTCAGGCAGTCGTGCAGAATGCTTGTCACAGTGCTGGAGGCGATCGGAAACCAGACTGAAACCAGAGATTTTCCCTCTGCGGCGTTCTCCTGAACCTTACGCTAGCGTTCCCAGGGCTTCATGTAAAGAATGGACTAACCTCTAGATGAACTCTAAACATAGTTATACACACATCAATATTTACTAAATATGGAGACACGCAAATTAATTTTTTAATATGAAACTTCATTATTTTATTGGTAAACCTTTCAAAACATTCTCTTTGGAGTAATTTTGCAAAGTTTGAGCACTGAAACTTAATTAGTTCGGATACAATCAAAGTAATGCTGAGCCTACTGTGTCATGACACTAACAACTAGTAAGGTGAAGAATGTCTTCTTTTCACATAGACAATGCCTTAAAAATTGAAATGCTATTTTATTAAAGTAGACATATTTTTTTATAACATGAGCCATAAACCAAAGCTCTGTCTTAAAAATTAATATCTTCGCAACTTCGCAACATAAAATCATGAAAATGATGGTTCGTAGCATAGAACCTCCCCTTAACGCGTTCGCTTCCGAGGCGGGAAGTCGGTGGTTCGCGCCCCGTCGAGTCATACTTATACCTAAGACTTACACATAGCCTGGCACTACAGGGAACAGTTCTAGGACTGGTTGGCCCGGCGTCAATATAATGTGACTGGGTGGGATTGAAGCCTGTGTTGTGACAGCAGTTCCACGTGTCTCGCTATTGTGATATGCACCTAGAGTGCTGGGAGACGTTAAGCAACAAACAGCCAAACAGCCAAGTCTCTATTATTGTCTGTAAATCTAGAAATGAGCAGGCAATGAGTGGGTGGGGGGGGGGGGTAAACACACCTGCTCAGACAGTAACAGCTTAAACCCCTGACAAACGTGGCGAGAAGGCAGACATTTAAACTGAAAATTTTTAATCAAGGAAACTATTTGTTAAGCAATATTCATGGGCCGCATGCAATGGACGACACCTTTTTTTAAAATTGGGTTTTTGCGATTGTTCTTCCAGGGTAAGAGGATCCCACTTTTCCATTTATGGCCAGGGGAGATAAGCGAGACCACACACGAGCACTGGACCTTGTTTTCAACGGCTTGTGCTTGAGCTTCTTCCTTCCACGACTGTTCGCCATGCAATGCACGGCAGGACTGCTGTCTCCGGCGGAAACATTTGCAGGAGTTTTGTAGCAACCGCGGCAGGCTCACACCCCACACGATCAGTCTCAACTTGCCAAATCCATTCTGATCTCTTCTGTCCAGGAGCGAGAAAAGCACGCTGTGAGCAAGAGATCATAATTAACATAACGGCTCATTATAGTATGTCTTCACACATTTTGTAGAAGCCCCAGAACTGTGTCTAGGCTTGCTAGGAGCAACAGAGCTGCATATATATATATATAGGTTTATGAGAATAAACGGAGGTGTATCTAGGTTTACTAGAAGCTGTAAAGCTGTGTCCATATCTCTGAATGTGTACATTTTTTTCCAAATCAGTGAGTCACGGCCCTAATATTTTATGAGCTAAACTGAAAATGTTACTAGCCAGAAAGAATCTGAACTGGAGCTGCATTGATTAGGCAGAACTCGGCTCAGGGGAGGGAGATTAGCATTACTCTTGTCGCGCCGCCATATGTCTGCCATGTCAGATTTACTAGAAATAGAAGCAAATAACAGAGCTGTTGGATTTATTACCAGCAGTGAACTGAGATACTGTAAGCTGTACGAAACACAAAGCAACGTTATATCCATTTCAGCAGCAGAAACAGACAGGGCTGTTAGGCTGACAAGCAAGACAGCGTTATGTTGATGGACTGCAGATCGCGGTCATTCTCGCCAGGAGAACGCTAGATAGTTGTCAGACACATTAGGAGAACACTGGGTAGTTGTCAGACACATTAGGAGAACGCTAGATCAGACACATAATGAGAACACTGGATAGTTATCAGACACAATAGAAAAACACTGGATATCTGCCAGGCACTGTGAGAAAACCAGATAGATCTCAGACGCTAGGAAAACACCAGCTAGTTGTCCGACACACGAGGAGAACACCAGATAGTTGTCAGACACACTAACAGAACATTGAATAGTTGTCAGACACTTTAGGAGAACACTGGATAGTTGTCAGGCACTGGGAGAACACCAGACAGTTAATTC
This sequence comes from Lanistes nyassanus, assembly GCA_004794575.1. Classification (NCBI taxonomy): domain Eukaryota; kingdom Metazoa; phylum Mollusca; class Gastropoda; order Architaenioglossa; family Ampullariidae; genus Lanistes; species Lanistes nyassanus. The sequence goes on along the minus strand of SMGT01013762.1, from coordinate 51,039 downwards.
TAAAATTGGATGTTAAAACAGATCTGTGCAGGGTCTACTGTCAGATTAGACATAGACCACAGAGGGGCTGCACAAGCCTGCGGCTAGAGCTGACTAGCGCGTGGAAGGTTGGTGCTTCGAACTGAGGAGAGACCAACGATTATATCCTACAGTTCATTATACAGACTCCGAACAAAAACTGCATCTTCCCACTGGTCCTATTACTGCAGCTATCAGTCTGGTGATTCTTTCAGAGCATAGCTAATCGGACCCCTTCTCCAACCCCTATAGTGCAGAATCACGGCGAGATGGAAGCACTGTCCCTCTAGCATTACCCACGTACCTCAAGCCATGGACCTTAGACTGGCACATGGGGCAAGGGGTTACGCACAAGGGAGATAGCCATATACAGCCATTGATATTTCTGTCACGATTTGTTCCCCCGAGGACGCTACTACTCTTCGCGCTCTGGTAAGGGCGACAACTGCTGCACGCAGGAAGCTGGTGACTGCTAGTGGAGTAACCCACGCTGATAAAACAGGGCTGGGTGGCAGACTCGGGCACACAGTGTCTCCTGTCTTCTCACTAGCCAGCCAGCCAGCCAGCCAGCCAGGAGAATTAGAGGAGGAGTGTCATGGAGAGATGTAGAAAGGAAAAGACAGAGGAGGCAGAGGGGGAGATGGATTTATTTTACTTCAATATAGACTATTCGTGGCAAGAATGGATGCAGAATAATTATTCATAATCACGCATTACGAATTCACTATTGGGGATTGCACACCATGCTGGAGCTTCATACAGATCGTGTATAGATTTTGTTGTGGTTGTAGTGGTGGTGGTGGTGGTGGTGGTGGTGTTGTGAGTGTGTGTGTGAGAGTGAGAGAGAGAGACTTGTAACAAGGTCAGGGTTTAGGTGGTTACTTTAAGCTGTTCATCAAGTCAGCACCGAGTACTGTCTTGTGAGGAGAAGGGAGCGGACAAAGTAATGAAGCATGATAGCAAGAGCAAAGGGGAGGCAAGGGGTTAGCCTGTAAACAGATGCCACATGCAGAGAAAGCACGAGTGCCGGACACAGGATCCGAACCAACAACGTCGGTCCCAGTTGGAAAACAGAGGTAATGGCGATGCTACGGGCTGCTCTAGAGGGCTGAGTGGTATTATTTTACCGTTAAGTATAATCACGCTGTGTGATTAAAATCAGCACTCAGATCTCACCCTTTCGGTTAGATCAAACTACCTTTGCAGTCTAGAGAATTGTACTGGAATAAATATGGTGAAATCTTGAAAATCTGGATCACTGCAAGCTGACGGACCAGGAGAAGAACAGGTCGGCTCATCGTCGTCCTCATCAGCTGAATCAAGAGAATATTCTGCTGGAGGTTCTGGAATAGGAAGTCCCTCACCATGTGGAACTGATCTCAATGCAGACGGAATGTTTTATAGACTATTCTCGACTTCTTTTGCTTCGTTATTCTGCCGGAAAGAGGAGGAACCAAGCAGAAGTAACAGTCATTTGTGTGGTTGCTTGGTTCTCTCCGCACCGTGGGGACTGCAAACGGCATTGATGGTCTTTTGCCATTCAACCACTGTGAAAGCTGTGTTGTACATGTAGCACGGCATATACGCGGGGCCCAAGGCTTGTCTTGGTCGCCAATCTTGCATCCGAAGTAAAGATGATATGCCTTCTTCACTTGAGAAGTGATACTTTTCTTCTGGTTGGCAAATGTAACTTCCCCACAAATACAGCAAAATTGTCCACGGTATCAGCGCACTTTAAAGACATTAGTGTTCTGTATTGTAGCTAAATGGATAAAATAATAACAGTTTTATGCAACAATAGCTTAAGCTGTATCGCTCAACCTTTCCGACTGGGCTTTATATAGTACACTGCTGACGTCAGCTTACTTCAGCAGCCGCCTGGCAGTAGTACTGCATGGCATCAGAAAATGATGCAATCAACTCTGGATGATGTGTGCATGATGGTCTTATCCAATGTGATGCAATATTACATCATTCTAGGCTTATGTAGGATGTTACAGTCTGACTGGATAAATTTACACGGTGAAACATAGAAAATGAACTATATGAAATATCTTCAAAACGAGAGCCAATAAAAAAATTTTCATGGTCAGCACACCAATATACTACAGATTAGGACCTTTTTAAAACAGTAACAATTTCAGTGTTGATCAGTGTAATTAGAGTTAGAGATAGTTACATAGCCATCAAATAGTCATGGATTTCATGCGTCTTACAAAGACGTCCTAAAGGGTTAAACAAAGGACAAAAGATGGCGGACTGACCAGTCCATACACAGCTGTCTCTCCAAAATTAAACATAAAGATGACATTTACTGTAAAGAATAGAGCTTATACACTGTTTTTCTTCTGAAAACTATATTTTGCATTATTTGGAGATCTGAACGGTTGTGTACACAATGTAATATATTGGTACATATGTATTGTAAAATCTTTGGTATCACTACATTTTCTTTTGTGGTTTCTTTTGAGACTGACAGACGCAAACTGGTGACAGCATTTTATTGGAAAAAATTATTTCAGTTACAAGGGTTTTTTGGAAGTCAGAAGGGAAAAGCTTGAAAAGATCTAGTTACATTTTTAAAATTTATTTGTACCAATATCGACTAATAATAGATAACGTTCAGTTATATTTATATATAAGGAGTAATGCAGAGCACAAGGATATATATATATGTGTGTGTAAAGGAATAGTAAATGTACTTCCTTGAACACTTTGTACCCTGTACGTCTCTGTTCACGCCACCCCCTTCAACCTTGAAGGTATTCGCACACGCACTGATGTGTGCTTTCAAAATTCCGGGCCTGCTAAACAACTTGGGTTTTTTTTCTATTCACTCCCCCACCCAACCCCTCGTTGCAGTCGCTTTGCATTGCTTCCTTCCCTCCCTCCCTCCATTTCTTTTCTTCCTCTGCCTCTTTCGTCTTCTTTCCATTTCATTTCTTCCTTGGGTAATGTAAATGAACCTGTTTGTTGTATTGCTTATTATTCTACGAGCCTCTTTGGGTGAATAAATCTTTCCTTGGATTGCATTGACTTGCCAATGTTTATTCGTAGCTACAGTTTATACACTGCACATGAGACGCGGACAGAATAAACGACAGGGTATGCAAATCTAACTCGCTTAATTTCGGGAGAGGATCTTAAGGGCTGTAAGAAATAAGTAAACAGCTACATGTTCATTTGATACGTGAATTGTATAGATATTTAATTTTAAAGTCTTTATGGACACAGAAGACAGGGGCTGTTTTAACATCAGAAATCATTTCCTGAGTTTTAGGATTAACATTCGAGAAACTGAGATCAAGACTTTAACAGAGGTGCAAGCGAACTACTTTTTGCCCCAGAATTATATGATTACCACAGAAGTGGCTCTGTTTAGATGACGGTTTTAAACCTGATTTTTATCTTTCGTGCAAAGGGAAGCAATCTTTCGCACCCAGCGCGCAAAGTGAAGAAATCTTTCGCACACAGCGTGCAAAGTGAAGAAATCTTTCGCACACAACGCGCAAAGTGAAAAAATCTTTCGCACACAGCGTGCAAAGTGAAGAAATCTTTCGCACACAACGTGCAAAGTGAAGAAATCTTTCGCACACAACGTGCAAAGTGAAGAAATCTTTCGCACACAACGTGCAAAGTGAAGAAATCTTTCGCACACAACGCGCAAAGTGAAGCAAAATCTTCCTCTCAGTAGTGACACCATTTGCTCACCCCCTGCCCCCACCATACAAGGGTAGGGTCAGCTCGACCAGTTGCGCAAGCCCACATACACACCACCAAACCCCTGCCGGACAAGTCTGCTAAGAACATTACTGTCATGCAAAGAGTACGTTCACAGCTGACAAGTCAGTAAGTGTCATGTTGACAAGTCAGTAAGTGTCATGTTGACAAGTCAGTAAGTGTCATGTAACAGTGCGGATTGCTGCGGATATTGATCGTGACATGATATTGGGGAAAATGGGTAGGGGGCGCTTTCGTGAGACCTGTCTTGAATAATGTTATTGACCCTATGTTCCCAGATTCTTTTTAATGTCTGAAAGCTTTTATATTGTATCCCCCCCTCCCCGTCTCCAACCCCGATAAAACACCACACGCACTGTGATTCGGAGATTGCTGTCATTTACAAAAACTAGGGGGAAAAACTTTTGTAGATTGTCAGTTTCGATTCTGTTCTTTATCCAGTTGTTAATAGTTTTCAGATGCTTGTTTCCTTCTGTAAACATTTGTTTAAAATATTTACTTTGTGGAATTATACAGATGCAGTTTTTTCAATTCCGCACTATGCACAATTTTATTCCCTTCTTTGTGTTTACATAATATGCTTAGCACAGATGTTTTTACATAATGCTTAGCACAGCTGTAATATAAGACGCTGCATGGCCTACATGTAACCATAAAAGCATAAATGACGTTGCCCTGTATATAACCCTAACATCAAAATACAGCCATAACAACAAAAATGACGTTGGCCTTTATGCAACCATTACAACATAAAAACGTTGTCTACATGTAACTATAACAATACACATGAGAGCTGATGTACTACCCGTGACCTTGCAGCTGAATACTGCAGCAGCGAGCATGTGTCAGGGACAGCTAGCTGCCTCACTGCAAAATGTTATTTTTCGCCTCCACGACGCGACTGGAGCTAATTTATCACATTTTAGACGACGCAGCCACTGCAAAATCCAATCTTCAGAGACTCCTGATGTGGTTTTTGTCAGAGCTCCCAGGATCACCCCAGCAACTGGAAAGACGACAGGAAAAATACAAATACATGCGAAATTCTCTTGTTTCGCTTGATGTTATGGCCCACTGAAAACTGACCCCGAGTGTCAAAAGTATAGCCCAGTGAAGACTGACCCCGAGTGTCAAAAGTATAGCCCACTGAAGACTGACCCCGAGTGTCAACAGTCTTGGTGGGCGACCAGCTCCTATGGTTTGACCTTAAAGTCTGTAGATCGCGAGGTTGCTACGGTTTTCTGTGGTGGTCTTACAGCAACCAGCGACTCTGTATTATAAGAGATTTAACTCAGTGACACAGAGAAGTTAAAAAAAAATTAGTATTCAGCAGACACAAGACTTCCATCTTTGGTGTGTAAGACAGAGCATACAGGTCTTGTTTGAAGCAGCGCGACTAAAACATTGCTTTCATGCTAAACCTTTCTTAAAGATATTGATTATTTTCAACAAGAGTGACTTGCCTTTTTCAACAGGAAAATAAATACACTAGTTCCATCGCTCCATCCTTCACTCACTCAGTCCCTCACTTCATCCCTCCCTCCCTCACTCCAGCATATACCCGTATACAAATATTAAATACTGATTACTTCATATGTCATCGTGTTCGCAGTAATCATCACCATCATCGTTATTATCGGTGTTGGTGTCGTCATTGTCGTTATGGCTTTCGTTTAACAAGGGACATTATATGTTTGGTTTGAATATTGGTTAAATATGGAGTGTGATATCCGTGGATAATGCTGCAGTGTTTTAATGTCTTTGTATGTACGATTAGAAAATCCACTTTTTTTAGCATCTATCCATTTATTTGCAAGATCTTTATAGTCTGAGCTACCACACATGAGGACTAAGGATGCTCTGCGTTAGTGTTTTTATCTGATGATTGGTTTTAAAACCACCACCACCACCACCACCACCACCACCACCACCACCAAACACACACTGACGATCTTTCCAGCTTTAAAAATGCGGCAGACGGTAGGAGATATGGAACTGATCGAAACTGTACACGAGTGTATTTCTGCTACTAAGATTAAAGCGCAGATGGTTTAGCAGCAACACGAGAGAGAAAAATTATTTGTTTCATCCGCAGAAAGTTTGCCTCTTCGCTCACATGCCGCCAGATCTCATTAGATGCTCCACATATGCCTAGCGATAGGACGTGCTGTAAGGCTGGTGGTGCTCTGTGCGTCTGTGCGCCAGGTCGGCGGCCTGCCTGCTGTAAGGCTGGTGGTGGTCTGTGCGTCTGTGCGCCAGGTCCGCGGCCTGCCTGCCGGCTAAAGTAGTGCAGAGTTGCGTGCTCCTTACCTCGCTCATCCACAGCCCCATGCACTTCTTACCCTACCGCTCCAAAAACGGAATAAAGACACCTTATTTCAATGATTTAACAAGTCCTGACGTCACTCATGCGTGCACCGGAGTCCGGCCGGCTGTCTTTCCTATGTTATTGTGGTTGCCCTCGTGCTGCGGGATCGATTTTTCTTGTCCCCGCATAATCCGCTCTTGTCAGTTGCCCTCTTTGCTGATCTCCGACCTTCAGGCTTGCAGGGAAAGGTTATGGCATGTCTCTTCCATTTTGAGCCTTTCTAAGCGTTTTTCTGCACTCGGCGGGTGACCAGCAAGACTTAAAAATGAACAAAGGCGTGATGGGATGACTGGATATTGTGGGTGAAAATCGTCTCTCTCTCTCTCTCCAGCAAGTATGGAAGGCAATGTCGGCCGATACAGTGTCTTATGTCGTCGGTGGAGAGAACGGGTTTGGACTTGCTAACGTCACAGAAAAACCCACACACACTCGATCAGTTTTGACCGTTGACCTATAAGATACAAGATTATGTTCGCATTTACAAAATTATGTTCGCATTTTTATGCAACAGAAACGGGTGCGTCCTTGTGGCATGTTAACAACAATTAGGAGTTAAGAGTTTATTTCCCCATGAGCAGCACCTGGCAGACATTGCTAAGTTGTCCTCGACCTTCACCAACCCTTGCCCTTGCTGAACTCATGGAGATTTTTGCGAAAGTCAAGAGCCAGAATAAGACTTCAGGGTCAACTCATAACGCCGATGCACGTGAAGGAGGTTCCAAACAGGAATGAGAGCGAGTTAAAGAGAGAATCAGTGAATTTAAATGGAAACTGGAAGATAAAATAAAATAAAACAATGATCACACGCTTGGAAGACAAATAACAGCTAAAGCGAATGTCTTCGAGTTCTAATTTTACTCTCAAATGGCAATCACGTGACAAAGAAGTGAATGCGGCTTTTTGCTCATTTCGCGTAGCTTGCTTATATTCATTGTGCTCCACACGCACCCACACACACACAGCCACATGGAGAAGTGTGTGTATGTACATGGAGATGTATACACACACACACACACACAAACAGGCACACGGAGATGTGCGCAAAAGCCTACAGGTGCATTCGCTGTCACACAGATCAGTGCTTCAATGGTAGCAGATGAGACATGCACTGTTGCCATTGTTCAAGATCTAACGGAAATAAAACGTTTCTCAGTCTTTCTATAGCTCTCACTTCCAACCCGTCTTCGTGTTCAAATCCCCCGTTCCATGTAGTGGAGTGTCAGCCTGGCCGCTTGGCCTCACTGTCCGAGGGTCGCCCATTCGTCACGTTGTGACAAGATGGCCGTTTCATTATTTCCGGCTAGCCGCGTCACCACGCTATTGAAGTTGGCCATTTCGCCGCCAGCTGGTCGACTCACCAGACGGAGCACTTGCGCACGGGGTTCATGGGACTTGCCAGTGGGCAGGCAAAGGCACGCGCAAAGTCCTCGCTATTGCGCAGAGCGCCCAGCGTCCGGAAGCGCGACGGGGTGTGTGGGTCTGAGTGGATCTGATCATAGAGCTGCTTGGGATCCTTGTTGGAACACCAGGTCTGTGCGTAGGCCAAGAAAAAAAGCTGCGACTGCGTGAAATTTTGAAGGCCGGGGTAGCGCACGGGTTTGTCTTGCAGGTCGCGCTTGTGCAAGTAGTTGGTGAAAGCTTGGAAGGCCGTCTTCAGACCTCCGTTGTCCGCAATATTCTCGCCCAGAGTCAGCTGGCCGTTCATCGGAATACCCAGGTCTTCATCCTATCACAGTGAGCAACACACGCTGTATGCTGGACTTCGTCCTATCACAGTGAGCAACACACA
>SMGT01013762.1:390-21004 GCA_004794575.1 Lanistes nyassanus | reverse complement strand
CCCCCCCCCCCCCCCCCCCCCCCCCCCATGATTGTCGACCACTTATGACGATTGTCACACATAAACATGTCACGTCGTTCTTACAGACAGACGACATTATCGCTGTGATGGCCGGTAAGTCAACGGCAATGCTTAAGGGCTACTTACACGATGGAATGCTCTCTTATGTTGAGAGAGAACACGAGCGCTCTCCGTACACGGTGCGAGAAACAGGCAACATTTCACCCGCCAGCTCATGTCACGTGATCGTCACGTCATCCGCCGATAAATTATCCTAAATGCAGGGATGCTGCTGCCAAAGCTTTGTTAATTGAAAAGTCAATTCTTCTGACCAGTTCACTGATAATCTAAGACCTGCTATGGTCGCGAGGAGCTAGGCTACTCCGCACTAGATGCACGATTCTTTTTTGATTGGCTGAAGCGCTTGCAACATGTTGAGCCCTTGCAAGAAATATTCCCGGCCTTCAATCCGCGTAAAATGTTGAGAGGGGCTCTGCAACATTTTCTGTCAACATTTTAACTTCCATATATGGTAAACATTGCAAAGATTATGAAGATGTCATGTCTGTAACGAAAGATAACATTGACGGTGACCATGTGCTTTCACCTGCACTCTGGCTGTCGTCTCTGTGCCAGGTGTGGGTCCTGTTGTGCGATCGTCTTGCCCGTATCCTCGACCCTATCATTGACAGATTTCAAACCCATCGCTGTCCTCTCGGGTATGTGGGCCGTCACTGGCTGTTCTACACACCTGCAATTTTCAGAGGCATGTTAACGCATAGGAGGGAGGAAAACCCTTCAGCGCCTTGTCTTCAAAGCTGATTGCAATGTTCGTCGATTACTGCCTCAAGATTCGCTTGGTGGTTCGTAGTGACGATCGCGTTCGGTATGCAACACAAAAGGTGGGGTGGGGGTGGGGAGAACGATAAAAATAGAGTATTTATAAGGGGCTAAATCTGGAAAAAACATTGAGGCGCACGCAGTCGGCCTCACGGGCGCACACAATGCAACACACGCACACGTAGTCTCACGCAGACACTTGCCCAACCGAACTACCTCCCCCCCCCCCACGGAAGGCGCAGACAGGACAAGATGAAATGCTATGGGAGAGATAAAAGATATTTTCGAAGATCGTTAGAAGAAAGGGCGGGTGGCCGGCGGACAGAGAGAGGCAGGCGGTTCCAGGTCAGTGGGGCGAAGACGGAAAAAGTGGACCAGAGTGCCGAGCTTGGTGCGAGGAATATGAAGGCAAAATACGTATAAAAAACGCGAAATGCGCTTTTCTACACAAACACACGCAGAGAAGGAAACTGCCAACGGGCCTGTGGGATTCTGTTCATGTCAGGAACTGAAAAGGTGGTACGGGGTCGGAAACAGTAGCGGAAGGATTACATGATGCTGGGAATGCTGCAGAAGACAGTGGCATGATGCGAGTGCAATGCTGATGCAGGACTAAACTGAGCCAGTCATGGAGGGGTTGACAACCACAAGGACCTACCCCCCCAGACAACCATTATATCAAATGACCAAATATGTTCCCTCGGCGTCTGACGGACAGAGCCGACTGACTGAGGTGGGGGGAGGGGGATGGCGGCTGGCGTGAGTGTCCTTATGGAAAGCCGAACATCTCGGAACAATTTATTTTCTCTGCAGGCGCGAGTACAATTGTTAACAATCGACATGTTGCAATCTTATAGGGGTTTCTGCATGCCGAAATGTAACGCTTGGTTTCAAGCATCGTGTAAATGTGTCTATGGCACGGACTGAATATATCGATCACACCCCTGAGAAATTTAGTCAAAAAAGCTGTTACTACAGATTAAGGAATTTTTTTGTTTCAGAAATAAAGCACGTGTCGTTTCCAGTATTTATAATCTTCTTGTCTCTCAGTATATAAATCTCTCTCTTCTGTCCCTGTGTGTACGTGTTTGTTTGCATGGGCTCCTCTTTCTTTCTTTATTTCAATTTTTTCTCTCTCTCTCTCATACACGCACGCACTCGCTTGCACACTCACACACGCGCGCGCGCGCGCGCGACCGAACGACCGACCCACAGATAGGCAGGCAGAAAGATAAGGGAAGATTGCACACAAATAGAGCAAATAATGATTCAGTTTATATGTGTAAAACGCGCTGTTTTACTGTATCTAAGAAAAACAGGAACCAATTCTTTTAAAAATATCTACCGGCAGTTATTTGCCATGCTTGCCCTTAACTGTTCTTGTCTTGTGCAGCGTCCACAAAACAAACGATCAGAATATTTGCAGTCATAATGACATCCCTGATGCAGTTCAGAGAGAAGGGCGGAAAGAGGTAGAGAGGTACAGAGCGAAGTGAGCAAACAAATGTAGATACTGACTCAAAACTTTTCTACACAAACACACGCAGAGAAGGAAACTGCCAAATTGTTATGCTCTAGACAGGAACCTGTCCGAATGCATTTGTCAGTAACCGTCATAATTCCAATATTAATGGAATTTATAATGTAACTTTAATATATGATCAAAATATTTGCATTGTCAATAATAAACTTAATTTCTTGGTTGCGATAGAAGAAAAATGTTCAGGTACTTGACATTGTCATTCTAACAGCCGCTTTAGACTTGTATAGTTCTCATCGTAATTTACGACTGTTCTTGATGCACTTTATTTATAGTTGGATGTTCTAACATCATTCACGATTATTCTTGGTGCAGCTTTTACGTATGTTACATCTGGCCTATATTTCCTACCCACGTGAGTTTGAGTGCAAAGAATTCAGAGCTTAATCGTGAGGTTTACATTAGATACCTCTTAGTGACGATTGAAATGTGCAATATTGTACTGCCAGTCGTAATACACTCGGACTATCCCCGTCTGCAATATCCGCACATAACAGAAGTCATCTAAAAGTTTTGACATGGAAGAAATTAGAAATATTACTGTAATTCATAGCAAGCGATTGCCATGTCGACTGGCGAATCAAATGTTGGGGCATGAGTTGGGTTTCTGACGATGTCAGATATTCGATGGCTACACTGCCGTGTGCCTTGGTGAAAAAATATGTCCCCTATGACCATGCACGACTACTTTCTGTCAACAATGATGCAAACGACGATGACAACAGCAAAAGCAACAACGACGACAACAACAAAACGACGTCATTGAGGTGATGGCCGGTAAGTCGACCACTTACGACGATGTGCTCAGACTTGCTGGCCCCAGCCAGCGAGGGAGAGGGAGACAAGGAGAGAAAGAGGGAATAGAGAGCGAGTCAGTGGTGGACCTACAAACTGGTTATGTTGACGTCATATTCAGTATGACCAGCATGTGACGTGACGTCCTGAAGTCGTGTTACGCAAGTCCCTGGTTCCATGACAACCGAACCAAGATGGTGCTTAGAAACCAATGTTTCTCTGACTGGACCTACACAGCGTTTACAAAATTAGGTTTCCTTGATTTGGGCGGTCTGGGTACATTCTCTGGCCCGTTAAAGTACTGACTGCAGTCTCACAATTTTACTGCGCAGCTTTGGAAAGACGTTGCCACGAAACTGTGAGTATAGTGTTCTTGCATTGGTGTGTTGTGTCGGAACCTGGCAACGCGCAGCAACGTGCTTATGCACCTTGACAACTTGCAGTCTGCAGCCGTCTGCGTGTTGACTGCGACACCCTGGACAACAGAAACCAAGGCGCTAGCGTTGTGTCGTTTCCATAGCCTCTGTGGCTCTGTCCAATCAGAAGCCCTCTCTTTTCGTTGTCCCCGTGGACACAAGAGCTGAGAAGCTATGGACATGCGTTCCATGACAAAAGGCCGCAACGGTTTGCTTGAAATCTTATAAAGGGCCACTATGAGAGCCGCCCCGCGCACAGCGGCGCCCAGGAGCCATCGAACGCCGCCTCCACGCCCTTCTTCACTGCCTAGCGACAGGAGCGGTCGCTGACCTGTCCACCCTGGGCGTGGCACTGCCACGATGCCCTCAGAGCGCGGGATCGGCCCGCGGCACAGCCTGCCGCCTGTAGGAGCCTCTCTCGCCCGCCAGCCCTCCCGCCGCCAACAGCTGACGATTTCGAAGATCGTGTCGGCCATCGGTCGGCTGGGCGAGAAGTCGGGCTCGACGATGGCGGCCATCAGCGGTGCGTCGCGGGCGCAGCACGACAGCCATCACACGCCGGCGGAGCTGAAGCGGCTGCTGACAAAGGCCGTGCGGCGGGGCAAGCTGCAGCACCCGACTAGCGGTTCCCGCCGCTTCATCCTCACCATCTCGTCCCAGCGGGGGAGCGGCCGGGGCCAGAGCCGGCGCAGACGTGCCAGACGTTGTCGCCGCCGCCGATTTAGTCGCCGTCGGCGCAGCAGCCGCCGCCGACGAAGCCGAAGAAGAACAAGGCGAGGCAGGCGAGGCAGGCGAGGCAGGCGAGGCAGGCGAAGGCGCTGAAGGCAGAAAGCAAACGCAAATCTAACCCCAAATCCCAAAAATTATTTTTCTCGGTCCTTTTCAGGGCCACACCCGTTCCAGATTTGGTCAGAAGAGATGCGATTACGTCAATTTAAGTCGAGTTTCATTAAATACTGAATTAATTACTGAACTGATCATTCAATTGATTCATAATAACCAATGACTAGCTACCAATCTAGTGAAGTAATTGTGCAATTAATTGTTCATTAATTACTGAATGGGCGGACGATGATGGGCGGGCGACGATGATGGACGGAAGGACGGACGATGGTCAAAAGAAATGCGATCAATTGATTTCAGTCTTTTTAAATTAAATAATACTTCATTGCTAAATTGCTTAATCACTTAAATAATTACTTCATTTTTCAATTACTAATGATTACCGATCTAATAAATTAATTGTTTATTTATTAGTTCCTTAATTAATTGTTCATATAAAAAGGCTAACGGCAGCATGCGATGTTCGCATACTTTTATATTAGTGTACAGCGTTCTGGTATCACGTCATTGCCAAAGGAATTTCATCCTAAAGACTTGCCACTATTACCTTCATGTAGTTGAGAAAGACACCAGTACAAAAAGCGATGGGTTTAGTTTACGAAACGGTTAAAGCTGGTCACCGAGACAACGAGAATCGTGGATTATAACTTCCGGTGCCCTCTACTGTGCACGCATTCGTTGTGTATGTAACATTTGGTTACTTGCTTTGATGTAGGTTAGTTCGTTACTCTGTGAAAATTGACAAACAAAATCCATAGTTCGCTTGCATGGCAATTGTATGTTCTGTTACACTAGTGTTTACTCTAGCATTGGTGATTGCAAATCCACGAGGCAGGGTTCGGTTCTCTACAGTCCAGTGTGAACAGTGTACAGTAGCAGTTTGCAACCAAAGTAGAGACGGCCGACAGAATGTCTCGCAAGAGTCATCGGAAGTGACCTGGATCATCAGATATACTGACTTGATTTAGACCTTTCCCACTTCCTGCCCTAGCTGAAAAAACTTGAATGAGGGCTGGCTATCCTAGCATGCCATTGCTCCCAACTGGTGCACAAGGCCAGCAGCTGTGCTTGCGAAAAAGCATTTGATCTGAACCGACAGTGGTCTTTCAGATCAACAACAGACAAATGCCAGCAGCTCATGCCCAGAATGTCTACATAGAGGGTTTGTAACAAGGAGCAACGATTTTATAGTTGTTGCTATGGATAATGTCAGTTTATTATGTGCTCTGCAGAAACGCCGGAGTGCCTTTATGCACAATGGAGCCGTACACATTTCCTTTTTACGAAAACGCATATTTTCGACAGTTAACGACCTTCACGAGACGACAGCGCAAATTTATGTTCTAAGAATTGACAATGTTGTAGACAACGTTAATATGCAATGAGGCTGATGTTGTACGACATGTTCAACAGTCGTTTAGCCTGCTTTTTGTCGCCCGGTACCATGGATAAATCGATGCAATAACTGGGGGGCGGTACGGATTTCTGTACTATCTCTGTATAATGCCGAGAGATTAGATACGTCTGCTTCTGACAGAAAGGTGGCTTTGTATGTTGATGATTAAACTTTCAAATTTCTGTCGCCTTCACACACACGCAAGCACGTGGCCAAAATGAACATTTCACTGTGTTAGAACTATTGACAACATAGGTTGTCCTGTAGGAGCTAATGCCATGGAACTGTACATCGATTCACTCTGTCAGCAATTATGACTTTCTCATTAGTCCAAACCCGAGCTGCGTTTCTGACCAACTTATCGACTGTCGCCGTGAACCAGCTTATGTAAGCTCTCTAGTTATTGGGTGCACTGCTTTATCGCTATTACGTCATCAAAGCCCCCGAGGGCAAGGCGCGCCGGAATTACCTGGGCGAACTGATGTGGGAACAATCGGGCTTTATTCAAATCACGCATGTTTGCACGCATAGACAGTCATAAATCACGTACAAATAAACGTGAACATCATTTGGACGCAAGCTTTTGCTGCACAAATGGAGTCCTGAACACGCGCACACGCCTTCACGTAGTCATGCGCCCTTCACACACACACACACATGAAAACATCTCAGAGCGGGGGCGGGCGGGTAGGTGGGGGAGCGTGTGTCGATTGTCGCTGAAGTCTCTCCAGCGCGTCGCTCGGGACCGAAGCTCTCATAACATCTCCGGTAATCTAAGAGTTTTGTGCTGCCCCTTTCTCCCCGATGTACCAGCAATGACATAATTCCCGAGACAAGGAAGCCAGAAGTAAACTGCTCTTGCTTTAAAAGCCTAGAAGGCATTTTATTGGCCAGCCCCCGTGGAACAAGAAAAAAAAACCGAACGCACTATCGATTTCACGACTATGCACGTCGCGCGGGCTGCCATGACTCGATACGCAAGCACAAGAGAAATGTGAGAAATGTGAGAAATGTGAGAAATGTGAGAAATGTTACTGGAAAGAAGAAGCTTCATGCATGTGCGTGCGTGTATGGGCGTAGATGTCTGTGTATGTTTGTCTGAAAGTATATGGCAAAGAGAATTGAGGTTACAGACATAATAGCAAGTACAAGTAACGGTTATTTGTTGGCGCGTCTTACAAGCTACGCCTTGGGTGAACGCTGTGTGTGTGTGTGAAAACCTTTCATAACATCAAGAAAACACGCTCTCGCATAATCTACAAATGTAGGAAACATTTCTTCGTCCGCTACACTGCTGAGGGAATCTCTTAGCCAGTGGGTGACGTCACGAGCAACCTCGGCAGGTGGAAACCACGACTTTTCCTGTCGTTGACGTCATAACTGGCGCGGAATTTTGCTGTTATCCCGTTCTGCAGATGCGGCTGCTAGATCACGGGAACGCACCGATTCAGTGCATTTTAGCATAGCAGAGTTACAACAGTATGATGAGTTATTCACCGAACGTTAGTAAACACAGAGAAGTTTAATCGTAGGTGTGATAAATATGTTTATTTAGAAGATTGTTCAGCATGTTTTTGGTGTGCCAACTCCTGTCGGAGTGCTTTTAAACAGAGCGCGGACAGCTGCAGGTCAGAAACCGTGGGCTTTTACATTTCTGGCTTGGTTGCATGAATGTCTGTATCTGCCCTTCCGTTCATAAGCCCCTTCGCTTATGCGTTCGACGGGCGCGTGTATGTCTATAAAATATGCATGGATGCTCATACAGGCCTATATAAATATATATCAACATCAATGCAAGCCAGCACTAATACGAGACTCCAATCATTCAGGGTCGCAATTCTCACATCCGCTTCTGGCTAAAAACCCGACCTGTTTTTCTGTGCTGATCTGCACCCGACGCACCTTACGATTTTTCAGACATGCTGTCTTGTACTTGGGCGACTAGCCTCACCTGAGGACGTGCGTACACACTAACAAACGCTACCAGAAATGAGGGAAATGTGCAAGTTCTGCAAACCGTGTGCATGGAAAACCTGTCAGCCACAGCGACATAATAGCGCGGTCTTTGTCCAGGGAATCGTGGGCGATGAGTTCAGGCCTTGTCTCCGGCTCATTTTTCTCTATTTCATTCTAGAAGTGGCACATTTTGTTCGGACTACTCACCTAGCGTAAGAAGGCTTACTGAACAGGTAGCCTATAAAACGTAAAACAAAAATATCACAAATGTGAAGAATCGCTCACAGGAACTCCTACTGGCGCTGCTACACTACACTTTCGTCAGCATCACCACCATCCTTGACGACGTCAACATAACATGATAGAGGCGCAGCAGCACCGACAACCCTGGTGTCGGCTTGTCTACAGCCCCAGGCCGACGACGTGCGTTTATGTCAAAACCGAAGCACGTCCATGTTTGCAACATGCCATAACGCGCTGTGCACGGGAATTTCCGTCACTAAAACTCACATTTTCCTGAAGTGAGGGCGAAGTTGAGACCAGATGGGGGTCTTCACCTTTGATGTCACCAAGGCAAGTTCCTACAGATAACCCTATCAACACCCACCTCCACTTCCCCTATTCCCCCACCCCCACCCCCACCCCCCCGTCCAAAAGCCCCGCCCATAATCCTCCCCCCTCTACCCGACGACTGCCAACCCCTCTAGTGGGCTCCGCTTTGAATCTGCACGCCTGCTGCCCCTTCCCTTCGCCCCCCCCCTTCCCCTTGCCTCAGACTGGCTTCCCGTCATGCCCAGCCAGGGTCGGGACTGTTGCTAATGACGGGCCACACGCAAGGCCAGCTGTTGCGCCACCAGGTAACTAACCACAGCTTATCCCCTCGGGGACAAAATTACCCGAGATCTAGAGACGAGTCGGCAGACTGTTTTCCCCTAGAGGTACACATGTACTGCGCCGTGTGACAGATTTCGAGGGTCAACAAATTTTTACAAAAGTCATTTTACTGAAATAAAATTTGTCATTTCTTATCAATTGTTATGTGCTTAACACGAATATGGAGTCAAAATGCAAAATTGGCTCTAGTTTTTTTTAAATCTGCAATAATTATTGTTTACATCACGAAATGCATGCCAGTAGTAATAGGCCCATAGTTAATACCTGTAAAAAATCAAGTCATAGACTACTTCTTAGGTTTCTTTGCCTGTCTCTTGTACAGCTGTTCGGGAGCATCTCTGGAGATTGTCGAGCAGTACTCAGCCAGCATGGTAGTGGACCATTTCCCCTGGTATCTTTGTTCCATTGTTGCGATATCTTGATGAAAACGTTCGCCATGTTCATCACTAACCATACCACAGTTGTCAGGGAAAAATTCCAGATGGGAATGAAGTGGATCTTTACAGACATATTGCAGCCAAGCTTCTGATACTGAATCAGCATGTCTTCTACAGGTTTCTTGTAGTTTTATGACCTAAAATTCCCGAGAAAGTTTGTAGACACCAGGCGAAAAGCATTCCATGCTTGTTTCGCATCACACTGCATCAAGTTGCTGAACCGGTCATCTTTGAAGAGCTCTCGAATCTGAGGACCCACAAAACTCCCTCTGTGCCTCGCTGAGTCGAGGGAATGTTTCATGAAGGTATCGGAAAGCTGGCGAAGTCTGGTCCATGCCTTTCACGACATTCTTCATCAAACATAGTTTGATGAGAGGATTGCGATGATGTGAGGATTTTGTGAGCCTCGACCAGAGCTGGGTGCTGGATATTCTTCTCTCCAGCTGCTACAGTTTGTCTGCGAGTCCATTCATTCCGCAAGTAGTGCAATTCCCTTGCGCTGTTATTCTGGTGGACTGTTGTCGGACTCAGCTGTGAAGATTTCCGGGACGGGAAATTATTTATCACACCTAGGTTAGGGGGCATAAAACTCCAGCCAATGGAAGGGCTTGGGAAATATGCCACGAGCAATTCACCCAGTTAGAATCCTACTGCAACAGAAAGTTTGCAAGAAACCATCGGCAATGGGGTACAGATATACCAAGTGTGCTACTACTGTACTAGTACTTTTGAACACTAGCATAGTATACAGTACCGTAAAGTGCTGGTTTTGGTAATGTACACAAGTCGGTACCTAAAGGCACACACACACACACACACTGTATGTATTAGATGTGACCGATGTAGATACCTGTACAAATGTTGACACCAGTGTACGAGTGGGAATGTCGATGTGTCAGTGGAATATCGTAAATACCTTTTTTATCGGTTCACCAGTTGTATATATATATAAATATAAATATCGGTTCACCAGTTGTATATATATATATATCTGTTCACCAGTTGTATATATATATAAATATCGTTTCACCAGTTGTATATATATATATAAATATCGGTTCACCAGTTGTATATATATATATATAACGATTTTGTTTTGTGAACAATCACTATCTCTTTTCTTTGGTGGTTAATGTAGTTGTGAGCTGGGGCTCCTGACCTAAATAAAACAGAGAGTTCAAAACAGACAAAAAAGCGTAGCCATTTCCTTGACCCAAATAATGTGAGCGATTTTCTTGTGAAAAAGTCATTATCCGTAGATAATTTGGGTGAGTGGGGCTTGCGCGGCAACCACAGTTGACTAAACTGTCAGAATTGGTAGGATCGCCGCCCCCCCCCCCTCCTCTGTTACACCCAGTGGGTGGGATCTCTCCGTCTAATTATAATTCGGGTGCACGGCAGACCAGCTTAGGATGACAAGTGTGTGTAGCTGGCTTTGACATCTGTCTTCAAGTAGAATACCAACTGAGCGTGTGCAGAGTCCACATTTTTTAACGCTTTCTGACGGCAATGTCGCTGGCTGCAGTTAGCACCACAGCCAACACCACTGACAGGCAGCTGCGCGCGTTTTGGTACAACAGTACGTGACACGATGTTTTGTGTGAAGCCACACGAGAGAGAGAGAGAGAGGTCTCAGGACATTTCCCTCTATTGTAATATTTAATATAATTTGAAGATTTGTAACGCGCGAAAGCATATCTCGTTAGAGATGCGCGCTTTTCGTGGACATTAAATATAAGCACGAGGAACACTGAAAACTCCGATAACACCACTATCACCACAGTATGAGATTGCAGCAACGGGCTTAGACAAGACAATGAAAATCTCCAAGCAGATTCATAGGATCACAAAAGAATACAACCATTAGCACGGTGTAAAAAAAAACTAGGAGTCAAGTGAACATGCAAAAATCAAGAAGCACAAAGCATCAATTTAAGCACACTGTAAACAATACTTAACACAAATAATATAAACCCATTACGAAAACAGTCTACTGTCAGCGCATAAGGTATACGAGAAACTTCAAATACAGTCAAACCAAGCCATTCCAATCGAAAAAGCAGTTACAGGGAAGACAAGACAATGGAATAGGAAAATACGAAAAGAAAGCCACAAAATCCATTGTACACAAATCACAGATTCTGCAGATATGCTGAGTGATTTGAAGAGAATGGCCTTCCACTGGCTGCTCAGTTTGGTTTAAATCTTTATTTTCCACATTTTGTTGTCGATGTTAAAGAAGCAGTAGTTTGCATAGAAGCCACAAGGAAGCCAGCAGCTGAAAATGGTGGTCACTTAGAGATTATGCTGCTGGGAAAATGTGCCGCTTTTTTTGTGTGTGAAAGAAACAGAACATCAGGCAAACACTTCGTTTGCAGGAAATTCAGATTATGTAGAATCCATGGTCTACAGAATGGGTTTCTTTGTGCAGGCTTTGTCATGCTGGCAAAGTCTTTAAACACGCACGCACGCACGCCAGTGACAGCGAGAACGAGCGAGAGGAGAGCCCCGGCACCCAAAGCACTCCTCCGCTTCCCCCATCGCCTCACAAAAATTAAGCAAGCCTTGTTTACCTCCTGTTTCAAAGACACCTTTCGTTTACATGTCAGAGTGACCCCAGCTTGTATCCAGAAAATAGTAGTAACAGCAGCAGCCTCCTACACTGACGGTTCTGTGTTCAGTGCGCACTTGAGGTATTCAGTTTCCATCACAAGTGCCCACCCCCACCCCCACCCCATCCCCGCAGTTTATCTTTTTTATCTATCCACCTTGAGTAACCCCCCCCCCCCAACACACACACACACACACACTGCCTATGAATGCTCATTTCTAAAGCTGGCCGCCCTTTGCATGATTCAAAAGAACCAAGCTGTCACGAACTGGTCTGTACGACTGCTGCTTAAGCTACTCTCACATGGGTCAACTAATTCGAATAAATAACAGTGGGGAAAAGTTCACCCAAAACGCTGAAACATTTCCCCTGACTTCTATGGACTTCTTTTCTGTACCTCTTCTTTCGATGAGATTGTTACAAAACTTGTCTCAACAGCAGACCCGATCTGATTTTGGAAGGAACAATTGTTGCAGACAGCTTGAATAATTTTTGTGCAAGAAGATTAAGTTCAGTGTAGGCAGGAATGTAATCTGAGTCGATGGGTGTAATTCTTAAATATTGGCTGCCTGCTAATTTTACTCTCAGCTTAATCAAACCATGGAAGGCGGGCTTTACATCTCTCTCACCTACTTTCAGGAACGCCGTGCACATATTCCAGATAAAGATGGGAGGAAAGAAGGAAAGCTGTAATATTAAACTGAAAGGGGCCTCAACACACAATGCCGCCAGGTGGTGGACACTTATCTGCTCCCTTGTGGAAGTTTTCCCTACTATCCTGTTAACACGGCAAGTAACCTTAAGTCAGCCAGACGTACAGTATCTAAATTTACACAAGCTGTCGGTAAGTCCAGGGCGGGGGTGGGGGTTAGTCGCCCTTGTAAGACGAGTTTTTTTTTCCAAGACACCTTCAAAAGTAGCGCTGTTCTGGTTTGGGTTGAAGGGCGTTCCTACGTAAAGGCGGTAGGAAGGGATCCCTGTTATGACCTCGGCGGAAAATGCAAACGCTCATGCAAGCCAGTCCAGGATCGACCACCACCAGGGCTGGCTTGCAAGAGTGTTCGTAGCCGCTCTTCCGGTCATAAGGGTGTTCGTAAGGGCCATTCGCCCTGTGTATTTTATGTGCGCCCTTAGGAATGAACAGGAGATAAGAACGCTTATGCAAGCCACCCCTGTCGAGGCCGCTCCTCTAAGGCCTCTCGGGTGTGACGAACTCGTGAAGCGGGTGGTTACGCAAACAGCTGTGCCGTCAGAGGCAGGGAAAGGTTCCTTTCAGCGCTTGACAAAACAGGCTGCGCATGATTCTGATCTCTTCTGATGGCCTAAACATGGGCACAGTGCTAAAAATAAAGTCCTTCTTGAAAGCTCGCGTAACTAACGAATGAAGGAATAAAGGAACGAAAGAACTAACTAGTAGAAGGTGGGATGGTTGTTTTTTTAAATCCTACAAAAAGCAAAGACACACTGCAGACAGTCGTCTGCCCCAACATAACGGTAGCACACATGCACGCACCTACACACACAGGGGAGGAAGGGAAGGGGCGAGATGGAAGGAATACTAGCCCTGAAAATGTTTTCGGTAGACGGTAGACTAGTCACAACTAGAATACAAAATCTGTGATCATGTGTATGTTATTTCTTAGTGATAACGCCTGGAAAACTGGGTATTTTTAGTACGAGCTAATTTCTCTTACTCAGGAGCAAAAAACCCAATTTGGATGAGAGACGCTTTAAATGGAGACTGAAGAGAGAGGGAAACTAAGAAATAAACGAATAGCAAGGAAGGGAAGAAAGAAGAATGCATAGCGTTCAGAGTTAAAGGGGATCAGCGGATCAGGGTTTCACACAGCTTCCGTCCACAGGCGCATGACGTAGTTAGCACGAAGTCAGACAATCCCCGCCATCCTTTGGTGGTATTAATGTAGGGCCTCGGGTCACAGACTTCGCATCGTGCCGACAGAACAATGCCGTGGGCAGGCAGGTGCGTGTGGCATTGTTGTTGTTTGGTGGTGGTGGTGGTGGTGGTGGTGGTGGTGGTGGTGGTGGTGGTGGTGGTGGTATGGCGACCTTGGCCGTGCGAAGGTAGTGGGCTACATGCTAAGTAGTTGGACAGGTAGGAGAGGTGTAAGAAGGGTTGGGGTGAGGATGGGGAAGAGAATAAAACAGGGAGATCTGTGCAGTAGCGGGTCTTACTTAAACTAAGGAGTCCATTAACCAAAAGTACTTGACCTAAGAGTACAGAATGCTGGATGGGGGTGGGGGGGCTTGTCTTCTGCTTCAGACTTGCGTCTTCAATCTTTACCGATCGTCCTTCGATCAGTCTACGTCACTCAGCCCTCAGCTGTCAGCCTTCCCCTGTCCTCACTAGGAAAAATATCGGTCCTGTCCCGTTGACGCTAGCCGTTCTTATCTCCCTTGTCCCCTGCAGGCGAATATCCCTCGCGCTGTGTCGGATCGCTGTGTTGTCACGCGTGGTTGACAATCGTGTCCGACATGTGCAAGAGGAATTTCTCCCATCATTCATCATATCCGTCAAGCATCGACGTTTCGTCTTCCTCGCCTATAATTCTGTTTCGATATGCGTATAGAAACGTAGTTACTAAGTCAATAGACTTAAGTGTTACTATGACGATAAACTTGTTACTATGACGATAAACTTAGTGTTACTATGACGATAAACTTAATGTTACTATGACGATAAACTTAGTGTTACTATGACGATAAACTTAATGTTACTGTGACAAAAGACTCGGTGTTACTACGCCAGCTGATTTAGTGTGGTCTGACAATAAGTGTGGGTATGGACTATAAATTAGCTTGAGATGTTTTCCATTGGTGTCGAGGGCCTGGTCTAGAGCCACAGTCAGCAAAATAATGTTCAAAACTTAAACGCGTCACTGCAGCTTGAAGTAAAGGAAAACCGTATAACAAGGGTAAAATAGACGTTTGGGCCACTCCCCCTTCATCAGGACAGAGGGTTGCACGCGGTGTTCCTACACAGATAAATGTCTGTTTCTAATTATTTGCCTGTCTAATTATTTGCTGCGTGTTCTGTTTTGATGGAGGAAAATTTAAGCACTCCATGCCAAAGATAATGTCTCTTCTAGTAACCTATTTTAACTCTTTGATAATGGGCAGTTCCCAAGTTCTTGGACAGATCTATAGATATGCCCGACAGTTATAGAGGATTTTGTCTGTTATGCGTTCGTGATAAAACGTATAGCTCTATTTTAAATCATTACTATGCGGGTCGAAGAAAATGATATCGTTTGTGAGGAGCAGCGGGATTTAGAAGGGACCGCAGTACAAAAGATCATATTTCTTTAACTGCTGTCATACAAAAACAACCAGCATACCACAAGAAGTTGTATGCAGCATTTATTGACTTGAATAAGGGTTTTGCCTCAGCTGCAAGAGATTAGTTGGAAAATGTTAAATAAAACTGGAATTGAACGTAAACCCTTGCTCACAGTAGTTAAACGTATGATTAATGTTGTATACTTTTGGATAACGTTCTCAGTACAACAAAGGGAACTTAGCCAAGCGAGAGTTAGACATCAAGTCAACGTTTCGGGGCATAAGCCCTTCTCCAGGACGGCACAGACAGATAACAAATAGCAAATAAAGATAAATTAGCTGACAAGGACGCTGATGCACAGTCGATGTCCAGGAAGAGAACGTGGGAGAGAGACAGAGCCTAGGAATCAGAGCGTGCCAATCAGTGGCGAGGATACTACAGCCAATAGAAACGTGTGTGCTATCGGGACGTCGACTTGTCTGTCTAACTCTCGCTTGGCTAAGTTCCTTTTGGCGTACCTTTACCACCCCAAGCCGCAGTCACCTGTTTCTTTTCTCTTTAACGTTGTCAAGGCAATGGGTTTGGGTGGAAGCCGACATCTCAGATTAATTTTCTCCTGGGGGTATCCCCAAAGGGAAATTTATAGCCCTGTATTTTTTCTCGTTTATTAATGAATTAACCCAATAATTCTCCGTAATGGTAATCATGACATTCAGAGTAGCCAAGTCTTGACTGAACTGATCATTCTCCTCTTTGTTGATACCGTCACTGGTCCACAGGATCAGCTAAATATTGTATACAACTGGTAAATAATACAGCTAAATATTCTATATACAACGGGTAAATAATACAGCTAAATATTTTATATACAACGGGTAAATAATACAGCTAAATATTCTATATACAACGGGTAAATAATACAGCTAAATATTCTATATACAACGGGTAAATAATACAGCTAAATATTCTATATACAACTGTTGTATAATACAGCTAAATATTCTATATATAACAACCTAATTTTCTATATACAACAACTAAATATTCTATATGCAAAAGCTAATTATTTTATATAAACCAGCTAAATATTCTACATACACCCTACCTACTTACCTACCTACCTACCTACCTACCTACCTACTTACCTACTTACATACTTACCTACCTACTTACTTATCGGTCCATCTTTCCGAATTTCTGTGTATCCCTTCGTGTGTCGTTCTGATCTGTGATAACGTCAGCGTGTTTGCCTGTACATGTAACCAATCGTCCCTGTTCCCATCATTAAGCAGACTTGTGTTTGAATGTCCTCCTCGCTCAGTTTTGTTATCTGCGGGCAGAGTGCAGCCACAGAATGACAGCACTTGCTGTAATGGGTGTCAGTGTGTTGTGTGACAGTTCTCTCTTTCTGGGTCAGTCAATTCTCTGACTCGCTCCGTTTCTCTGCCCTTCTCCCTCTCCCTCTCTCGCCTCTCCCTCTCTCGCCTCTCTCGCCTCTCTCGTCTCTCTCTCTCTCGCCTCTCTCGTCTCTCCCTCTCGCCTCTCTCGTCTCTCTCTCTCTCTCTCGCCTCTCTCGTCTCTCTCTCAGACGCACGTACGTACACTTGCGCGCACACAGGAAGTCTGACTTACTTCTCTCGGATATGAAAAGTGCGGGCTTTGTGGGATTACTTGTCGCCGTATCAACAGAGAGACGAAAGGGGGAGGGGTGTCCGGGGAGGGGTGTCCGGGGAGCTGTTAAATCTGTGATTAAAGTTCTTCTTGACGCGGTTCCTGCAGCACGTCTTCGCCACTCGTGGTCGAGAGGCTGTCCGCCTGGTCTCCTACACTCCGGTCTCGTCACTTCGCTCCACACCGCCCTCAATCCCTCCTCGTGTGAATCGATAACATCCCCGGCGTCAGCTGCAGTGCTGCACAGCATCTCACCAAGTCGTCGGCTGCTGCATGCTGAATACGTCTGCAGCAGACGACAAAGTCTTCCCTGTCGATTGCTTAAGACGTCTGCAAGTTTGCAACACATGCGACGAATCCAGCCCTTAACAAAAATCAAATCAAACCAAATCAAACCAACCGTCTTTTTACTTCCTTTTTTCTTTCTTTCTTTCTTTTTCTGTTGCCGTCTAACTTCTCTCGGCTGTCTGGCGGAGAAATTAGCGAGGTAAGTTAGTTTCAGCTAGAAGTTAGAGTTATGTTAGGAAAGTATCTAGATGAAGCTGCTGTTTGTTTACTCTGGTGTTTATGTGTTCTTTCTCTGTCACTCCCTGTACACATATGTTCCTGCCCTAGGGCCCGAAAGAGGAAAAAGACTGAGAAAGGATTATACAATAGTACATCTGTGTGTGTGTGTGTGTGCGCGTGCGCGCGCGCCACATTCGCAAACCTGTGTTTCTACCTGCACGCCGCTGCTGCTGCTGACGTCTGATACCAGTTCTTATCGACGACGACGACGATAAAAAGGCGAGGTGCCTGTTAGGTTGCCATAGGAATACTTTCAGCTGTTGAAACATGCTAGCTAGCCTCCCATGCCGCCGCGCCTGGCTTGGCGCGCTTGTGACACCTGTATTCAAACCACCTGCTTTTGTTCCCCCCACCCACATAACATCTTTTCACATGCACACCGCCGGCGGCACAGCATTAACGACACCATCATCCGCTGTCCCCGTCCCAGGGACGCCAGCGCTCTGCTCTGGCTGTGCGTGAGAGTGAACAGAGGCGCGGATAAAAAAAGGTTTTCTTTCACGTCCCTCTGACTGTCCGTCCATCCCCCAGTCTATTTATATACTCGTCTTTTCCACCTGCCATCCTTACATCTCTGTTTGGCTTCATACCTCTTTTCCGCCTAAATGCTTTTGCCTGGCTGCCTGCCTGCCTCTACTGAATACGAGATATTCCATTCATTTCTGCCTTTTCTGCAGCCGGCACAGCTAAATCACTTACTGCGTAAGGAACAAAGCGAGGAAGAACCTCACCCCACCCCCAACCCCATCACCACAACGAACAAAACAAAATTTCGCAACTGAGATTCGAACACCTAATTTTCAGTTACTATACCATTCAGCTAGCAGATGGAGGTTTCCTGGAGTTAAACATTGCGCAAACTCCATTCGGGCATCTCCCCGCACATGAAACTGCCTGTCCGCACTGGCCATCTTACTGCAGCTATCAGTCTGGTGGTTCTTTCAGTGCATAGCTTTGTAATAGGAGTAGGACTCCATCACCCATAGTGCGAAATCGCCGCGAGGTGGAAGAACTGTGTTTATATGCTGTATGATTTTGTTTTCTAAATGGACCCACCCCCTCCGAAGGCTGCGAAATAAACTTTGCTTTGCTTTGGCAACCCAACAAGGTACTGGCAGCGCTAGACACAACTGTATGCTGACGTATGCAATCAAGGGAGCTTACCGTACCCAAACACGTAGCAAAGAGAGAGTCGAAAGTAAGGAACGTGGCAGATCTGCCAGTACTTTGTTGGGTTGTCATTTGACGATTTATAGCGCTCTGTCCTCATTTGTTCCTTATTAATTTGCTTTGCTTTGTTTTGTAGGAAGGTAGTTTTAGAGGGACAGCGCTTCCAACCCGCACCAATATACACTATGGGGGAGGGGGTAGGGGCGTAGATGGAATTAAACTATCCACTGAAGCAGCCACCAGACTCTTATAATATTTCCCCAATCCTGGATTCGAACCAGCAGCCTTCCACATGCTAGTCCGCAGCTCTGCCAGCACAGTTATCCAGGTTCCCTCCTCGCCAGGCGTGTAGGCCTATGTGTGTGTGCGTGTTGTGACAGTTTTCAACTCAATGACGCTAGTGCTGATCTGGCTCCTCTGCTGTTTGGGTCCAAGGTGAGCGGGGAATGGGGGGGGGGGGAGGCTAACGCTAACGGTTACTGTGTTGGGAGAGAGAGAGAGAGAGAGCGATGTGTGTAAAGATAACAATTTTAATTCCGACTCGATGATGCTTGTGATGGGCTATTCCCCTTCTGGTGCCGTTTAAAGACTCGGATGAAACAGGACACTTTGTGAGAAGATAAGAAAATGAAAAGGAAACTTTTGAACACAACTTCTAGGATCAAACTTACGTTTTATAAAGCAGACAGATAGTGAAGACTGAAAGTGTCAGAGATCTTGGGGAAGAACACAAGCTGTGGAAGGCAAACCACCGTCCCGAAGCGGGCACCCAGTGAACCCGTTCCAGTGGTGGGCGCCCTGATGATGTTGATGTTTCGGTATCGCCATTGATCGCGCTTTCCTAGTTTCCCAGCGCACGCACGCACGCACGCGAGCACTCATAAACCCACTCATATAACACTGAATGTCTTACCCCATCACATCCTACCCAGCTAAAAGCGCATACACGTTCGTCCCCACCCACGCGCGCACGCAGTATCACACAACTGAACAGACGGTTTTTGTCACAATGGTGTGCATGCTGTGCAGGAGGTTGCTGGTGGGACGTGATGAACGCCACCGTGCGGCCAGAGGAGACACACAGACATAAAGTTTCAATTATTAACTCTGACGGTAGCGACATCTCGACAGGTTTGAGTCTAGACCTGCCACAACTTTCCTGAAACAGACTATCACTGTCTATAGCCTGTCGTTATAGCACAGTTAATGAAAGTTTTCTTATCTCGAAAACTATCAGAGACGACATCTGACACGTCGTGTTGGGAATCCACAAACAACGACATAAAATGTGTTTGGAAACTATCTGTGAAGGACACATCCTGGATGTGCATATAAACACAAACACATATAAAGGACACCGTTTGCGTTGTCCGATAAAACACATTCAAGTGACTGCACTTAGCAGTAGAGTAGTAATGTAACAGATAGCTGACAGATTGGTAAAACGAAATGAGAAGAAACGGAGAGAGGAAATATTGCCAGACAAAGCTCCAAGAGGCAACCGAGATAGACTTTTGTTTAACTCTGATTGGCTCTGTAAACCTTGTACTTCATATTGAAGGTTCAGTAATGAATGAATTCATGTTTCCCATTCTTTTTCAAATACTCCTACCTTCCAACAGCTTAATATATCATACACTCTCACTCAAACTCAAGTATTGCCTGTCATATCCTATAGTTGTTCACACGAACATTAGTGGACAGCTCGCGGGCTGGCTGGTACACAAGAGTGTCAGCTGCACAAAGGCCTTCCTTCACTTGCAATACTCTCAACGTTGAGCGAAAACATTTTCCGAGCATTCTCCGTACACGGGCGCAAGACACCTGCAATATTTTACCCGCCAGATCGTCACATGATCATCACGTGTTCGCTCTAGGGGCTGACAATAGTAACACTATGGATGATCACGAACAATTTATTCTGACCGCTGCAGTTTCTGCGACTGCATTTATTTTCGCCCAGCAGTCTGAGAAAACAAAACGGAAACGACGAATGTGGGTTCCACAGTACATTGCTCGTCGAAACCAGTTGGGAGCATACGCGTTTTTTTACAAGAATATCACCACACAAGAATATCACCACACGACTCCACCGAAAGCAGACGCTTCTTGCGAATGTCGCACGACAGTTTCGTGACCCAGCCGTCTCGCAATCGACGGGTGAACTTCCCGTACTAAAT
>SMGT01013761.1:192412-246809 GCA_004794575.1 Lanistes nyassanus | reverse complement strand
CTGTTCTTGTCAAGGAAAGATGGCATAACAGATGTTTATGGGTGGTGGTGACGGGGGTGGTGGTGGTGGTGGTGGTGGTGAGGGGGGGGTAGTCAGTTTGGTAGAAACTCGGGTAACGAGAGGTAGAGGAACAATGAGAAGAGAGGGAAAGAGCTATTATGGCGATTTAAAAATTCGATGTGTATTTAAAGAGCAGAACGGAAATGAAACTTGCTCACTGAGCTGTGGGGTCAGCTGTGTAAATCTGCCCTTTAACTGAGGTTAAAAATCCACAAGTGCTTTCACGGTTGACAAGGATGGTGGACGAGCATGGGTACAGTATGATTACATAAA
The DNA here is from genome assembly GCA_004794575.1 of Lanistes nyassanus. NCBI lineage: Eukaryota > Metazoa > Mollusca > Gastropoda > Architaenioglossa > Ampullariidae > Lanistes > Lanistes nyassanus. The sequence goes on along the minus strand of SMGT01013761.1, from coordinate 246,476 downwards.
GAGAGGGAGGGAAGCATCGAGGCGCCTGGGAAAGGAACAGTAACAGAACTATGAGTACAAGATTCTCCACCAGTTCTAGGCACGTCAGTGCCAATAAAACAAACAAACAAAATCCAAAAGTCCTGGAGTTGAAGAAAATGGTCTTATACCCAGAGCCACCCTGTCAGCTGAAAGAGTTTGTCTGCTAGTACACAATGGTGCCTAACTGCCTTGAAACTGGGATTCTTACTGTGGTTGGTGTGGCAAAGCGGTAACTGTGAAACGAGAAAGCACCCAGGATGGACGTTGTGACGGGAGGCGTGTCTACGTGAAAAGATCCTCTTCGTTAAGTTTGCTATTGGAAGCAACCGGACCCCACCAACATCAAGCAACTCAGCAATCGTTGGTTTCAATGTTCTTTATTCCAACCTATTGAAGATATAAACATTCGACACACAGTGTATTTACCTTCTCAAACATTACATACATACGTAATATACGATTTCAGTACAATACAGAAAGAGTACTCGAACACGGGATGGCTTGTTCGCTGTAAACTTATCACTTTGATAGACACTATCGCCACTTAACGCAGATTGAAAGCTGATGAAAGTCCTGTCAACAAACCATGGTTGAAAAGGTCATTATTGCCAACTATTTTGGACACATCACTCCTAGTGCATTGGCAGGAGCCGCAATCATAGCTTCCACTGTCTCTTGACAGAGGACATATGGCCTAATCACCTCTGGCAGACCATGTACATGTTATAGGGAACAAGTGCAACTGACCAATAATTGTTCTCATCTTTTCAGCACAGCAGCAAAGTATCTTATTTACGAACATATTAGATAATGAAGTTACGATGAGTTGACTACTTGCAACTGTAGACCTTTATGAACGCGTACACTTTCAGTCTTCTTTAGTTTTGTGAAAGTTGTGCCGTATGCGAACTGTTGACTGAAAAACTCCTTTGTCGAACTTTCATTTTTCAAACATAACACGTTGGACGCTTTCGTGTAGTGTTTAGTGATCATCTCGAAAATACTTTATCATCGAAATTTACCGCTGACTAGACAGAAGTTGAAAGAAAGTACAAAGAAACAGAATTCTGCATCATCAGAATTGCTGGCATGCCTACTGCATTTTGATACCGTTTTAATTGTCACATTTCCATTATTCAAATTGTGTGTGTGAGAGAGAGAGAGAGAGAGAGAGGAAAGTTACAAATAAACCAGAAGAAAAAAGGCTAGAAATAACCATGGAGTAGCGTTGTACAGTTGCAGAGCGAACTCTGTAGGACAGTAATGATTAAGCATGCCATGCAAGATCACCAAGTTTTTTTAATTTCCGAGTACTTTTTTCTTCTTCTTCTTCTTCTTCTTCTTTTTTTTTCTCCTAAGATTTTTGTGTATCTGTTATAACAATATGCGTAATAAGCGGTATATTATATTATGGTATTTAGGGGATAGACGCAGGACACATAAGTATAGCACATTTTTTATTTGACAGGGCTGGGAATTGACCTGCAATACACTCAAACAGACTGCCTAGTGTGGACATGCGTGACAAGTCAGACACTATTTTGAGCTGAACGGGCCGGAGTTACGATGCTGGGGAAGGATATGGAGACAGTAGCACTGGGCGTGTCGAATAAAAAGTACTGAATCACAGAGTATGTGTGGGCTTCTGTTTTCATGGTGCCGCTCTACATAATATTAGACTGTTTCTGTACGTGTTTCTGTATGTCTACATACCGACATTATATCAAATCATCCAGATTACAAAGTCCTTGAATACACAGTGCTATACTCCATCCGGAGTTCTAAACAAAGTTGAAAGAACATCATGGCTGTTTGCGCAAACAGTAAACGTTCCCCCGGAATCTGGGCGACCGCATACGTGTGGCGAGAAAAATATCGAGAGACTTGTCTTCATTTGCCGGACACGTTGGTTAGCTGAGGAGAGAGGACTCGTTCTATGCGACGTAAACCTGCGACAAGCAATGAAGTTTACCAGGCTTTGAAGCGCTATATTCGGGATCCAACATGTAAGTAGTTAAAATATTTATCTGACAAGATCCCAAAGAAAACTTGGGTCGATCCGTACGCGCGTGCTTGAGAGGGGGGAGGAGGGGGTATAATGACAAAACAAATGACAATTGTTATTCCTTAGGCCTTCGGTTGAAGAAGAGGGGTTACAAAACAAAACATTTTTTCAATAATTCCTGTTTATCTGTCTAAAGAGAGAAACACAATGGAGAGAGGAGAGAGAAACGGAGAAAAGAAAATAAAGAAACATAAAAACCTCATGCTTCATATGAGATTTCACAAGCACATTTTCTATTCTGCTCAAGTTTGCACAATAGTAAGTATTAAATATTCATCCTAATTATCTTACAGTCACATTACCTGAGAGGGATGTCACTGTAAAATGACTTATAGCAAGGCTAAAAAAGAAGTCTGTTTTTTTGGAGTTAGATAACTTGAGTTTGGAACACCAGTAGAAATTTCTGACTACTGTGTGCGTACCTTCCAGAACTTGGCGCTCGTCAGAGGTGATGACGACTCGGAACCAGCCAGGGCAAGGGCAGTAACTCAGCTTACCAGGCATCACGTACACCCGAGCGTCCAGAAAACGCTCAAAGAGGTTGTGCTCAGCATCAAAGGTGGGCTCCGACAGGAACTGTTAGCGTGACGGCAAGAGCAAAAAAAAACATGTTTTTCAGCTGACAATCAAAAACACAAACATTCTGAAGTCCCTCCAGTTGCAAGTCAAACGTGCGTTACACACACGTGCGTGCGTGCGTGCGTGCGAGCGTGCGTGCGTGCGAGCGTGCGTGCGTGCGTGCGTGAGGCAGGGAAGGAGGCATGCAGCGGGTGTGAGCCAGGGACGGTTAAGTAAAACAAGTGAGTGAGCGAGCTGTATACTCACTGGGGAGAAATCTACCCAGAGGAATATGCCAGCCTTGGAGGGATGCACTTTGACCCCCATAGCAGAAAGCTTGGCACAGGCGGCTCTGTGCACACTACACAGACGAGTGCGGTACGTGGGGAAGTACATCTTGTCTAGCCATTCTTGGAGAGACAGAGAAACATACAGTTTCAAGCGAACAATCAAGTGCACTTACACCAGAAGTAGTTTGTAGCATATCGTCAAAACAGATGTGAGGATGTCTCAGTCCTAAATATGCAATCCTTTATGTTAGAGTCACCAGACTTCGACACAAAGTAGAAGTGAAATGAAAAAATAAATGCTCACACACATGCGGAAACATCACCCAACCTTTCCTGGCAGCAAAAAAAAGGCCTGATTTTTAGGCGGGGCATGAAGAGTCGCCTACCCTGATGTGTACTTAATCCCTTCTGGGCCAGTCTGTCGCCGTGTGATAGATCGCAATGAAGGGAGCTAACCACCCGTCAACTGCTAAACTAACCCACGCTTCTATAAAGAGCTATGCTACGATACTATAAGCATTATTCTGTCAGGTCATAGCCAACAGTTGACGGGTAGAGGGGAGAGAAATCGTGCAGGTCGTCGACTAAAGCCTATTACACAAGCAAAGTACGCCAATACAATAAAACTTTCACTATATCTCGGCAAAGCCTAAATACTAATTTGTACGGCAATTACATCACCTACACGTTTCTTTATTGCATGTCACACACAATCTATCCTCGACTACTGTAATATTCAGCGTCAACAAGCAAATAAAGCAACAAAATGCACAGCAATCTACCACCAAATCTATGTAACGGATTAACAGAGGTATGTACGGAGATATGTCAATGACTGCGCATGCGCTTTGCCCCTACTTACCGTCGTCCGACAGGAGGTGTTCCAAGCGGCGCTGTACTAGGGGTGGGGTCAGCTGGAAAAGCCCTACCCTTGTGGCAAACTGCAGAACTTGTTTGTTAGCGCTGTACAGTACTCCACATCTGTAGCCCGACAGTCCCAGGTCCTGACATTAAAAATACCGTACAGAGATTTTTTTTAATGGTAAGCAGCTGTCACACGCTTTATTACTCTAACAGCCAACTTTGGTGGAACTTGTTTACAAATATATGTAACGAGGCTCAAGCCTTCTGTCACCGGGTCACTGAACTGAACCATACCTTGCTGACGCCCCATATGAAGTGAACTCTCTGGAGGTCAGGCATGGGCAGAGATAGAATGCTGCAGAACTTCGTGTTTTCGTCAAAGACAGACATGGCATAGATCTCGTCTGCTATCACGTGCAGGCCATGCCTGCACACACACACACACAAGCACGGGCGTGCACACACACACACACACAACTTCAGAATCAAGTCAAGTGGAATCGAATAAAAGAAACATCAGAATTCAATCCATCACAGTCCAACTGGGAAATTCTGGTACATCAAACGCCCCATGACCCCATATTAATTCGTTCACAACTAACCAGTCATACTACATGGGTGCGGCTTAAACGCACACTGACTGGTCTTTCGGTTCACAGGTGTGAAACATAATTGTTAACATCAACACTGCGAACACTTTGTTGTACAGCGTAACCGATAAAATCATGGCGCAATCAGAGAAAGAGGGGTGATTTTTTCGTTTCCAGCCCCCTAGCCACCCACCCACCCACCCACCCCCAGGGCCAGACGTAATTTTCCTTAGTTCGTGACTTTTCAGTAAAATGTAATCATTTGCACGAGCTTCCTTTCAAGATGTCTGCCGACGGGCTGTAGCGGGTCGTCATGCACTCACTTGAAGGCGAAGTGAAGACACTCGATCAGGAAGGTCTCAGAGTAGACGTCACCCAGGGGGTTGTTGGGATTGATTAAGATCATGCCTCTCACCTTCTTGCCCTGTCAGTTGGGTGTTGGATGTACATAAATCACACCTGTTATCGCCTTACCATGTGCAGTGCGTGTATGTGAATATATCTTATAGGCATATACACATGCATAGACACATAGACAGACCCGTACCTGTACATAAACATATACGTATACATTTGCACACACACACACACACACACAGCTCTCATTTAATATCCTGCCCTTTAAAAAAGCTTGAAGGATATCTCTTGATCGACTCACCTTGATGAAAGCCGTCGGAAGTGATCAAATGCTAAGACAATAGGAAGCCCATTCCGAATGACGCAACAAAGACAACAAAGAGACTGGCAACTGCTAAAAATATCGCCTAGAATATCTCTGAACTGTAACAGCAATCGTTTTCACGTCATAGGAGTCGAATTTGATGAAACAATCATTCACGTATCCATTGAGAAAATTCCAGAGGCAGAACTCGGGCAGAAAAAGGAACTATCCCTATTTTATTTATGGGTATTGTTAAGACTGTTTATGTTCCAAACTTACCTTTTTCTTTGCCAGGATGTAAACAGTCTCAAAGTCTTTCACCGTCAGTTCGAATCCCGCCTGGTTGGAGGGAGAGAAAAAGCAGAGCGGGTTGTCTTTACATGTCTGCAGAATTCGCTTTCGGAACGTACACTGATTTAGTGTTAAAGGACTTAAAACATGGCAAACAGTATGGCGCCGCTTTACTTGTTCACGAGAAACACTAGAGGGAACCTCGCTAAGAATGTCAATCGGCCCGGTGACGGGCCTTGGTTAACGCGATGGGATCTGCACAATTTGTCAGGGGCCCGGTGACCGGCCTTGGTTAACGCGATGGGATCTGCACAATTTGTCAGGGGCCCAGTGACCGGCCTTGGTTAACGCGATGGGATCTGCACAATTTGTCAGGGGCCCAGTGACCGGCCTTGGTTAACGCGATGGGATCTGCACAATCTATCTGGGGCCTGGTGCAGCTAAGCTTACAACCGCTGCAAATAGACCTGACAACTTGCTCAAGGTTATCACCGTCAGCCCTCTACCATCTCATGGTGACACCACATAAAGCCACCCCGTGAGGTGCACACCTTACTAGACAGCGGCACTTCCAGCACGTTCACCCCCGCTCTGTCTTTCAGGTCGTTGCTGATGCGGTAGTAGTACGGAGCTGGAACCATGATGTACTCTGAGCAAACGAAAGGTATAATAAGTGTCTCCTGAAGCACTACTGCACAAGATCAGTGATTAGTACACTCCTTGACTCGCCTTCCTGCATCACCCCCTCCATTCATCCGTCCATCCATCCATCCATCCATCCATCCATCCATCCATCCATCCATCCATCCATCCATCCATCCATCCATCAGTGAAATAGTGACGAAAAAAATCAAAGACCAAGACACACACGTACGCACACACGCATGCACACACGCGCTCGCGCACGCACGCAAGCACACAAGTACAGAGAGAAAAAGTTAGTTCCCCTTACCTCCAGGCTGAGCAACAGAAAAGGCTAGGGTTTCCAAGATGGCAGTTGTCCCACTAGCTACGATCAGCTAGAATTTGAAAAAAAATCGTGAATTTTTGATTTTGTAATCACTGTATGAGACTAAAAGCTTGTAATGTTCGACCACACAAGTGATTTTGTAATTACTGTATGAGACTAGAAGCCTGTAATGTTCGACCACACAAGCCAAGCGTCCATTTTACCAGCAGCTCTTGTGCACACTGGGTTTTTCTAACTGGAAAGTGCGGAGTCGTGGATGAACATCGAAGAAGAACATACCTGATTCTAAAGGTATTTCTAACCGAATGAATGTGCCGCTAACATCACCGAACTGTCATTCATTCTGTCATTCATATGTATGACCAAGTGCGACGACCAAGAATGCACATTTGTCCTGCTAAGAATTCCTTGACAGTGCTACAGAGCTGGAAATGGGAAACTTCTGTAACGTGAGTCTGCTGTGAGATGCATGTTAACAATGACATGCATGGCGTGGTCTTGCGCCTACAGATAAGAGAGGGTTACCTGTTCCGGATCTATCTTCTCGCGAGGACCAAAATGACCTTCTATGAAACCAGCGAGAGCTTGTCTGAAACTGTACGAGATGGAAGGGTGTTGTTGAGTGAATTGTCGTTCCTGCTTCCTGCTACTGCAGTCCGCCACCACCACCACCACCACCACCACCACCACCACCACCACCACCACCACTGCTGCTACTGCTTTTGTGCGTGAGCGTATACCTGAGTATGAGCGGGAGTGTCTGTGTATGTGCGGGAGAGTCTGGTATGTGCGGGAGTGCCTGTGTATGTGCGGGAGAGTCTGGTGAGTATGTACGGGAGTGTCTGGTGAGTATCTGCGGAGTGTCTGGTGAGTATGTACGGGAGTGTCTGGTAAGTATGAGCGGGAGTGTCTGTGTATGTGCGGGAGTGTCTGGTGAGTATGTGCGGGAGTATCTGTGTTTGTGCGGGAGTGTCTGGTGAGTATGTGCGGAGAATCTGGTGAGTATGTACGGGAGTGTCTGGTGAGTGTGTGCCAGAGTGTCTGGTGAGCATGTGCGGGAGCGTCTGGGTGAGTATGTGCGGGAGTGTCTGCATTAGTATGTGCGGGAGTACCTGCGTAAGTATGTGCGGGAATTTCTGTGTATGAGCGGGAGTGTCTATGTGCGGGAGTGTCTGCTTGGTATGTGCGGGAGTGTCTGGGTGAGTACGTGCGAGAGCTTATGCCTGAGTATGTGCGGGAGTGTCTGCTTGAGTATGTGCGAGAGTGTCTGCGTTAGTATTTCGGGAGTATCTGCGTGAGTATGTGGGGGAGTGTCTGGGGAGTGTCTGCTTGAGTATGTGCGGGAGTGTCTGCGTTAGTATTTCGGGAGTATCTGCGTGAGTATGTGGGGGAGTGTCTGGTTAGTATGTGCGGGAGTGTCTGTGTATGAGCGGGAGTGTCTGGGGGAGTGTCTGCTTGAGTATGTGCGGGAGTGTCTGCGTGAGTATGTGCGGGATTGTCTGCGTGCATGAATTCACGAACAGTTTCGTATGCCTGTGTGTACAGATGCAAATTTCGTATCTTCTAAAAGAATCAATCTTTTAAACCTGGAAATTATCAAAGACTTTTCTTCGTATCTTAAATAAATAATAGATCTCGTATCAATTTTTTGTAATCTCAGGAATACCTGTAATGTGTGACGTACTGACCTACCTTAAAAGACCCTTGAGGTTTGGGTAATACTGCAGTGAAGTTTCGGCTTGTATCGAGAGCTCCAGGGAACGAAGCTTTTGGAACATTTGTATCAAAACATGCCGGACTTTATTGTCATTCTGCTCGACTGCATACTTTGTATCAAAACATGGCGGACTTTATTATCATTCTGCTTGACTGCATACTTAAAATCTTGGGGAGATATTTATAGAAGTAACAGGTGCACTAAGACAAGGAAACAAAACTTAGACATGGAGGACGGCAGCAAACGTCTGCCACTTGGCTGGCAGCCCATAACCAAGAAGATAAATTAAACAAAGTTTCGATACATGGGTCATTTACAAAAAATACCAGATTGTCGCTTCTTGGCTTTCTCTGTCAGCAATTACCTCGTTGCGTTATAAGGCGAATTAAACTGAATTACACTCACCTTCTCTGTAGTGAGAGCTTGGCACAGTCTGTTTTCAGCAAGACCAAGGTCTATATAACCCTGTCAAAGCCACACAAGGGAGGCTAATCGTAGATCGAGTCTTCATGGGTTCTCCCCCCTTCCTGCAAATCTCGCCCTTTCTTTCCCTCTCCCTTTTCCCCTCTCTCCGATCGTCCCCTACCTTCATATCCCACCCTTCTGCCTGCGTGCGTGCGTGCGTGCGTGTGTATGCGCGCGAGTGCGAATTCTGATCTTTCGAGTGAAAAACTTTGGTGGCCTGAACTCAGTGTTCCTCAATCCTTCCTCACACGGCATTGACAAGTGTTTTCCATGCACTTCGTGTACGTGTACTAAACGAGAAACAATACAGGCGAAGTTCACCGGACCAAGAAAGATCGCCCGACGTGCTGTGGGAACCTGCGTGTTCTTCACCGATGTTTCGATATTTGCACTTCAAGACAGTTCTCTATATCTATTCCCCAAATCAAAACCTGGTCAGCAAGCAAAACAGTTTGAGACTGCTAATTTTTTATTCTTTAGAAAAACACGAAGGGCCGGATTTTGTTTCTTGAAAATGAATTCAGCTCTCCGCTGGATACCATTGTACGTAAACTTTCATTCCAAAGACGGGCGCACGGGTAACGGAACGCAGCTTTGAGGCCGCCGAAGTTTGTCTCTTGAAGGATTATCCGACTAAGATCAGCCTTGAGAGGATAGAGTTGTTTACATACGTATACACGTGTGTGGTTGGTTGGGGGATTAGGGCCGTGAAGGGTGCCCGCGTGCACATGAGAAAGCAAGCGATTGCTTAAGGCGGATAGTGAGAGGAACAGGAAGGGCAGAGAAAGAAAATAAAAAAGATTTTAGACACATTTCGATACAAACAGAACTGGATATATGTAGTGAATGTTTCTACTATTTAAAAAAAGTTCACAATGCTAAACATCTCGAAGCCTAGAACGAAAATTATAAAGTAAATCAGGAAAAGAACTGCATCCCTGGAACCGCGCCCATCCACCGTACCTGTGTGTTGGTGTGCGGGTGGTAGGGATCTGCTGCTACCATCTGACTGTACTTGACCAGAGGGTCTGGCGTTTCCACGACTTCGTGAGCACGCTCACTGACAAAAGTCGGCCTTGACGTCAAGGGCTGCACGTGCACAATTGAAACTCACAGGTAAGCAATATATTCCTATAGTTCCTACCTCATTCGTCATGGCATCCTCTAAGAACAACAGCCCCTGAGCGAAGACGTGCGATGAATCAACATTACACGAGACGTGTGCAATTACACGAGACGTGCACGTTTTCTCTTTGAGTAAAGGTAAATTTCTAACCATCAGATGGAATAACTTTTAACCCGGACCACACCAGTAGTTGCAAAGCTCTTCTTAAGGGTTGAAACAGCGAAAACAAAATACACGGAGACGTGTGCTCGCATGCAAAACAAAACAATTGACCGATTTCGTTTTTGGTGTCCCATGGCAACAGCCAACCAGTTCCTAGCAGTTTTTGCGCCATTGTCCAGAAACCTAAACTAGCCTCTTCTTGCTGACCTCCGAAATCGGTCCATTGCATTGGATAGCAAAGGGCGATAACAATAGACTTTAAGTGTCCTTCACAAGGTAGGATTAAGTCGAATGAATTAAAGGTCAGGAAATAATTTCGCTTTCAGTAATGAATTGGGTAAAACAAACATAAAAGAACTCATAATACCGCATATCTATATAATTATATTATTTTTAATATGAAAAATATAACGGGCATATGTCCCTTCCAAATTGTTCTCTGGCTCTCATGGAAGTCTGGATATGATTGATTAAAGGGGATTATTCCAGACAGACACCATGTTTCAAAGCTGCGTTATTTGCAGACAAAAAGCATCATTGTAAACAAAATATTGTATTTGGCGTGCACTCAGGTCTCTTTAAAAGTGTGTGATCGGTCTCTACAAAGTTAAATACTGTAATCTGTTTCTATTTCTATTTAGTTCTATTTATGTTTCGAAGTATGCAGCTATGATATCTTCAAAATCAATTTAATTCTGTGATTTCTTCAAATGTCATTCATATCTGTAGTCTCTTTAAAGCCTATCTCTAGCTATCTCTATCTCTAGCTATAAAGTCTATCTCTAGCTTTAATATGTTTACTTTTGTGCAATTTCTTTAAAAATCCTATCAACAGCGCTATTTTATTCTATAAAAACATAACACATGCATAAAACGCAGGTGTCGATTGACATAAGACTTTGAAAAAAAAAAGATAAATGTAACTGTGTGCTCACAACTGTGGCTGACTGTCTTCCGCACAACATAAACATTTTCTTCGCGTCTCACTTTCTTCTTTACTTCTGCGGCGATAAACGAGTCGCGACTGTTTTCACGATCGCAGGGTAAAGATGTTGGAACGAGTCGCGACTGTCGCTCCACGAGTCACGTGGTGCACTTGGGGACCCTCGGTTACGTCATGAAAGTCCGGAGTCTCAGTTTACTGGGGGAGACCTCCTCGTCTAGCAGCAGTCAATTATGAAGCGGATTTCAGAAGGTGCAGCAATATCAAGTGAAACCGGTGACAAAAGCACTGCCCAGCGAAAAATTTCAGTTGTCTGGACCGATCTAACTCCTCGCCGACATTGCAGGGAAATTCTGACGTGAAAGAAAAACATGTTTATTTCTGTGGCGAAACAAACACTTTTTTGCAGAAGTTTATACTCGTTATCAAGCAATCTACTTCCCGTTTGCTGACAATCAAGATCGAAGTAACTGTGTGCGTGCGACAGAGAGCACGCTCGCCAGCACCTTTGATCTTTCCGCTTCTGTCATTCGTTCTTTTTCCCTTGTCCCTCTGTATATCGCGATCGCCTCCTTTTTTAGCCCTAATATAAAAAAATGCTATCTTAATTTTGCTTCGAGTCATTATAAATGTAGCTTAATGTTCCGACAAGCTCAGAATTTACAACTGTCTATTGAAAATGACTGAATCTAAATGAACTGGGAAACATATTTATCGTTATTAGCGATGGAGATAGCAAAATAGCTAATGGTAGAAAAGGTTCGTTGTTCACACTAGAAAGACGGTTCTTCATTCACTGACGATTCTTTTAAAAAAAATCGAAAACAGCTTTTCTCAGCATAGTTTCGTGTAAACTGTATGCGACTTTCTTCTCTTCTTCTTCTTCTTCTTCTTGGTCTCGAATGGCATACCAACCCCCACGAATGTCGTTTTCTTCACGGTTTTCCTACATCTGGTAGTTGATAGAAGGCGGCTATTGATTTTTTGAGACCGACAAAACAGGTTTTGACACTGTAACGACTAGTACACTTGTCACTGTTGCCACAGACCCCAAGAGTGTAATTAAGTCTGTGTGTCGTATGAGTTCCAGGTCTTTGTATATAGCTGTTACAGGGGGAGAATATTAATCGTCTCTGCGCAGTCGGTAAAGACTTTGAGATAAAGTTCTTGTGTTTTAGCTAAACGCTGTCATGTTTGTGAACGTATATTTGAACAACGCTCTGGTGCAGAGTACAGGTACTGAGATACCACGAGCTGTGAGTTAAGGGCACATGGACAGCTGGCCTGGCCAAGCCCCACACCTACGCACGCAATCACGCACGCACGACTGTTTTTTAAACAGTTTGTGTTGCTTTATTTTGGTATGTTTCCTTGCTATATTTTGTGCTGTGCTGTGCTGTGTTGTACTCTGTTTTGTTGTGATCTGTTGTTTGGTTTGTTGTTTTCTTTTGTTTGGTTTTGGTTTTGGTTTGGTTTGTTTTGGTGCTTTGTGTCCACAAAAAATCAAACTATTGTTGTTTTGCTTGTTTTGCAATATTTTGCAATATTTTGTATTACTGTTCTTGTTGTTTTGTAGTTCTGTTTTGTCTGCAAAAAATCAAACTAATGACTGCTGCTTGAAGTGTAGAACGTAGTAAAACAAAACAAAAACACAATACATTAGCCAGGCTAAATACTAGTAGTATAGTCATGTTAAAAACCACCCCCTTTGGGAGCAGGAGCAACCTTGACCTTGATCGAGTGGCTTAGTGACCTTGGGTGATTTACCGATCTTGACCTTGACCGAGTGACAAAGTGACCTTGGGGTGAATGACCTGAAAGGTGGGGATTGGCCAATGGGAGTAAAGCGTGCCATGAGCTGACCTCATGTTATTAAACGAAATAGGTCATAGTCACAGGTGGGAGTAAAGTGCGCCGTTGGTTTTCAACTAGGTCAAGATCACACGTGAGAGTAAAGCGCGCGTTGACTTCGTGTTTTTAAACGAAATAGGTCAAGATCATACCTGCAGGTCTGCTCTTATGTGATGTAGGCCCCACCCACCCAACCACCCCCCGCGTGAAAGAGTTGGGAATGTGTGTACATATAATTTTTTAAGTAGATGTCTCTGTGTTTTAGAGGTCAGAGTGCCATGCATCCTAGATGGAAGCATCCCTTTATAGCTCTGATTGCAGGTCCCACCGGAAGTGGAAAAACCTGTTTTGTACAGAGATTTTTAGACAATCTTTCTGAAATGACTGACCCTATTCTAGAAGAAGTCATTTGGTGCTATGATGAATGGCAGTCTGGTTATCAGCAGATGAGAGGTGTGAAATCCAAGAATTAAAAGAAGGGTCATAACCAAACCACTTGAGCCGTCGCAGGAAAAAAAGTGTTGCGGCCAGATAGGCGAGATCTCCAAGACACGCTAGCGACTGATCGGCGGCTTTTCTTTGGGTCTGCAAAACTCACCTCAGGTGGAAAGAATAACAATTAGGATCAAAAGTAGCCCGAAACACACGTTCCCGCAGCCATACACGCACGCACACCCACCAACAGCGTGGCAGAGGTCACTGTGGTCCGAGGGACTCGTACAGGTACGTGCTCACGCTGCTTATGATTGGACGACTCACCTGCAGATGGAATGCAACTACTCCATCACTGGAACTCCAGGTAAGAATTAACGGAACACTCGCTATGTCCTTACGCTGTTATTGCCTTTAGATTCATGATACACAGTCTCCTGCCACCTTACCCTTCAGCCGGCATACCCCGCACCCAGCCACCACCACCACCACCCCAGCCGACCGACGTCCCCTGCAACAGCGCTGCAGTACAGAGGAAGCCTTCGGCTATCGCGCGTGACCAAGGAAGACTTTGATGTGATTCTTCTGTTCCCTTTCAGGTGGTGCTCTATGCACAGGTGCTACCCGCTCTTTTATTTCCTTTATATCGTTCTCTTGCACTCACCTTCATGGTGCGACTGGTGATTGACATTGAAGCGCCGTGAGGTACTGACGCAACCACTGAATCATGCTATGATATAAAAGCGAAAGGCTCGAGCTTTAGCGAGAGAGTTCACGCAAAGTTCACGCCAGTGCCAGGACAACGTTGTCGGGGCAGATTAATTCAGGTACTGAGTACGACTTGCAAGAACAGATCTCAGGCTGCATAAAAATGAGCAATGACGTATGACGTCAAGCAGCACGACGCCCGCGTGCCTGGGACGTTGCTCGAGTCCTGTCAAGATCTCCGACTCCGTGATCATCTTTGAGGACATAGGTCACAGGGGTTGAGAGTTTTAAGCGACTGATCGTAAACAGTTCTTCTGTCCAAGAGGGTAGATAGCCTTTTTTAAAGGTCCGGCGTGATTTGCTGATCCTCACACGATCTCTTTCTTGAAATAGTCTGTTGTTGTTGTTGTTGTTGTTGTTGTTGTTGTTGTTGTTGCTGCTGTTGTTGCTGCTGCTGCTGCTGCTGCTGCTGCTGCTGCTGCTGCTGCTGCTGCTCTGTGCCTTTTCTGTTCTTGCAAGTCGTACTTAGTACCTGAATTGTACTGTTTGTAGTCGTTGTCGCAAAACGTCATTGACCAAGTCAATCAGATTCGAATTTCTGATAGTCTGTCCTTGAAGAGAATTTTCACGTCGTTCATTCCGGATGATGTCTGAATTATGTTTAAGGTGATGTAGTAGTCGCTCAGCCTTTTTCTTCGTGGTAGACAGGACACTCTTTAAAACATTTCTTTTTTCACTTCTGGTTTTCCTGAGGTTTTATATCCACTGTTCACGGAGGTTTGGCACTGTACTGATTCACTCGAGTCAAAAAAAGCTGCAACGTCTGGTGATAAAGATGAGCTTTCTCTTGAGGCGACACATCTTGACGTTGCAAGTTTTCTCGCATTTGACTGTCCAAATCCCTTAAACTTTGACCCATCGGATCAGGTAAAGGTGATCCCTGTTGTCTTGTGTCTAACCAACGAGGATCTACCAACATCATCTTCTTGGTAAAGTCCATGTTATTGCCCCAGGCCTAACACACCCCCCAACACTGAAAAGATGGGCTTGAACAAGGCACCTATAAATCCACCTTTTCGTAAAATCTTCTTTCGTTGTTTTAATGACGTGTTTTTCTTAGCCAGGAGCCGCAAACTCTGTTTATACTTGCACAGACGCCTCCTCGATCTGAGCTAGGGTCAGATGAACGTGCCCTTTTAAAACGTTCAAAGAGCATTCACTGATGGCTTTCATCAAATCGGGGGATGCTCCTTTCATAATGGCTTTGACCACCCTGGGTTTGGCGTCACACAAAAATTGCAACATAGGCACCTAGGGTCTCACACAGACTGCACAATAAACATCACACTGAGATTTCTGTGATGACTTCCTTTCGTAAACAACTTGGTCACTCGATCATCCGTTTCTGCCATGAGGTCATCTGATATGACCAATTGGCGTTTGTCTCCCTGCCATTGTTCTACCTCAGGCAGCCCTTCTACAAATGTCACACCTCGCATCTGCTGATATCCAGACTGCCATTCACCGTAGCACCAAATGACTTCTTCTACCATAGGGTCAGTCATTTCAGAAAGATTGTCTAAAAATCTCTGTACAAAACAGGTTTTCCCACTTCCGGTGGGACCTGCAATCAGAGCTATAAAGGGATGCTTCCATCTAGGATGCATGGCACTCTGACCTCTAAAACACAGACATCTACTTAAAAAATTATGAGTACACACATTCCCAGCTCTTTCACCCCACCCACTCCGGGCGGGGGGGGGGCCTACATTATATAAGAGCGGACCTGCAGGTATGACCTTGACCTATGTGACATGCCAGGCCGTACCTTAGCTTACTGGACTCGACTTCTCCAGAATTACTGAACAAACTTTTAGGGTCATCTCGTAAATGTAGACAAGTCCAAAGCTATTCAACGACCAACAATGAAACTATGACACTGCCACGACCAGCACTTCCTCTACCTCCCCTTTTGGCATACGCCCTGCCACTAGCTTAATGTCTCCTGTCTCCGCCAGGATAAAACCACCTATCTTAAATCAACCCGAGTCCCAGACTCTAAGATAAGTTTATGGCAAGAGCAGTCCTATAAGGCGCAACAGCAATCACTTACTAGTCTGTCTTGTAGTCGGCGAAATACACCCTGTGTATCTGGCTTGAAATGCTGGAGCCCTTTATTCTTTCAACGTCTTGGCTAAGATGGCGAGGGGCAGAGGTCCGTGGGTCTACACGTGTCCGCTTCTCTTGGTCTTCCTACATTAACTCTCTCTCCATGTCCTGTCCGAGTCTGTATATCCTACACTCACGTTTTTGCCTGCTTAAGTAGTAGGCGTCCTGACGCCTTAACCTTGATTAAACTGGTTCTGGCCAGCCTAGGTTGGGGAGGAGCTATCAGCCTGTCTATGACGTACCTTCCACCTACCAGGTGTGAAGAGAAGGAAGGGGGAAAAAGCTTACCTAGGAGTGACATGTAACAACCTATTTCGTTTAAAAACACGAGGTCAGCGCGCGTTTTTACTCTCACGTGTGATCTTGACTGAGTTTAAAAACATTATTCTTTGTCATCTCAGTTCACAGCTGTCAGAGCTTGGATGGCCAGACTCTCTTGCAGTCTTCTTGTGCACTGTCAGAAACCAAATTAACAAACAAAAACTTTCCTCTGTTTAATTTAGTTTATTGATAGTGTGTTGTATGCCACAATATGCATCAAACTAAAAAAAATCAAATTTGTACATGTCAGGAACGCCTAGAACAGTTCATTTTTTTTAAAAAGAAAGACAGGAAATAGGGAGTTCGGCCAGCAGGTATGCGACAGTCAAGAGTGACGAGGTCTTCCTGTGTTTCACTTCGACTTTAAGAACAAAAGGTAGTGCGTAGGCACAAAAATTGCTGAATCAGTGGAGACAAACCTTCTAGAATGTTCTCGAACAACCAGATATTATGGGATTTAGTCATCACGTGACCAGATAGTATATTAGAGCCGGCATCACCCCAAACTTTGCTTGTCCATTTTACACCAAGCATTAAGATCAAAAACCGTTGACGTTAGCAAGCCCTTGGTCGGCTATCAAAGGTGACAGAGCCTTATAGTAATAAACTCGAAGTATAGTGGTAGGTTTCAAGTCCGAGAACTGGAACCCGAAGTAACAGAATTGGAGTTCTGTTGTTTAATGTATTTCCCCGAGAGGATATACATTTCGAGTAACTATTGCAGAGTCGAGCTCTGGTAGTTACGAGTTGAAGATTGAGGTCGCGTCCGCTAGAGCGTCTAGGGCTTATGGACAGTAGTTCTAAGGAGAGCACATGTAGACCACGTAGGAATCCGCGGATCAGCTGAGTTTGTCCCTGATTCCAGAAAGACAAACGACAAAGAACACAAGTTGTAAAAGAGGTTAATACTCTTGTCTGTGTGTACATGAAACGTCAACGTACGGCTACAAGTAAAGAGAGATTGAACTGTTACATTGAACGAAACGTTGAAATATTGGCGTGCTTTGAAAAGAACTTAGTTAAATATTCGTCAACCACGAGTGGACCAGTGGGTCGTATCATCGCCCGTCTGCATATCATCGCCATCTTCCTCAACACCGCTCGTCTTTCAATTTCACCGCCGTCTTCAGTATCATCGCCATTTTCAACAACATCGCCCGTCTGCATATAATCGCCATCTTCCACAACATCACCCGTCTTCAATTTCATCGCCTGTCTTCAGGATCATCGCCATTCTCCATACGTCGTCGTAAACGTCTTCGACTTCTGATTACAAGAACTTGTCTGACACTAACATTTAGGAGTGAACTGTGGATACTAGAGTTATTGCACCTTGTACGTGCGGAACTGTAAGGGAACAGTACTTATTTTATCGACCAAGAAACTTCTTTTGGATTGTGTGACTGAAGAATATATCTAATTAGTGTTTGTGGGATTATGACATGAACTTAAGTGTTTTAAACTCATTTGAATAATGTCGTATTGTTATGAAGTAAAAGGTGGAAACAGATCCATGCTTGTGTTTGTTTCGGGTTGATTGAGGCGTCTAAAATTTCGAACACGAACACGCATTCAAACATACAACACACTTTCAATAAACTAAATTAAATAGAGGAAAGTTTTTGTGTGTTAATTTGGTTCCTGACAGTTTGTTCTAGCAGATTTTAATAATATTAGACTGTTACTCGGTAGTTCTTCTATTTCCTTTCTTGTTCCTTTAGCTTCTTTTTTGTAGGTCTCTTCCCATCTTAGTTTGATTGCTGGTTTAATAGCTATTTTCCTTTCTTCGGCTGAAATAGGCGTGTTTATTTGGATAAGCTTTATGTTAGGATTTAGCCGAGGATTTATATTTCGCGTTCCTAACGGGACACCAGCACCTAGCAATCCCCCAGTCGTGCGTGTACGCAATGCGGAAACGTATTTATAATGCGTTACAAGATTTTGGCCACCGTGTTACATCCGCACACCTAAAATAAGTAAGCATGCAGATTCGTGCACTGACCTTCCTGTGGTTAATGATACACTGTGGCACATGATAGATAAACATTGACAAACACACATCACTGTAAACACGAGAAATTAACACACTCGAACACGCACGCGCACACTGCAGTGAGACCCGTCTTGTAACAGCCTCGCATGTGCCGAGGTCATTATTGCGTCGGAAACAATATCTTTAACGGTCACGCTTCCGCCTCTTTGTCCCTCCTCTCTCTCTCTCTCTTCCTCTTCCAGACCTCTGCCTCAGCTCTGTGTGAGTGAGGAGGGAGGGAGGCAGGGTGGGTGGAGATAGAGTACCGATGCACGAGTCACCAAGACGCCTGACACCAATATGACGTCACTGCGTGAGCCTCAAGAGGCGCTGCGCGTGATTCCATCCTAATCTGTGGAATGAAGGCACTGACAAAACTCTGGCCCTGTTATCAGGTGACCGAGGGTAAATCTTGGAGACCTTAGACGTTGCACTCGGCTCTGAGTGCGTGGATAAAGAATAGACCGCATCTTACCCAGGAAAACGAAAGATTAAAAGAAAAACGCTCCAAACACCATGTTTCTCGCGTGCGGAGCGAATTCATCGGCTGTAAGTACACTTTGCATAACTTACTTTTGTCTTTTCTTTCAATTTTTGCCTCGGAGGCAAATAACGATTTCTTGACTCGGGGAGAATTATTCCACTAACATACTTTTCTGGCATTAAGCGTGTTCAGGGATAGGTTAATGAGCAGGTCAAAGATTTTTTTAAAATCTGCACTAGGTCTTTAATCGTTGATGCTATGCAAAGGACGATCGATATGTTCAATCTCCAGCAGTGATGCTAGGCAACGACAGTCGAGAGATATATCGAGCCCGACATATTACGCAAGAAAACAGATATCTTTATGTGCCTGTCTTATACACCAGGCAACAATGGAGATTTAAGTCCTTGTGCACTACTTGAAACAGCAACTTGACATTTGGACGGACACTTTTTAACAACTTTGAGTTGTTTGAAACAGTATTTCTCAGCCTACATCCCAAATTTCTGTGTTGTTCTAATGTTTCAAAACAAGAGCCTGCAGAGAATATGCTTTCAAATGGTAGTATGACAGAGAGAAATATATTAGAAATTGAAGCAAACAGAAGAGGAAAAAATACATAAAGAAAAAATGAAAGAGAAGATTGAAAAGACAATTACGAAGAGAAGACAACGCAGAGAAGAAAAAGAAAGAAAACGTTTATTTCAAGAGAAACTTGTAAGAAATAAAAGAGATATGTGCTCAGAGAAAGTGAAAAAGAAAAGATCAGTCGTAATATTTCGAAGTTAGTGAAATAATTCTTTTCACACCCAGCCTATGCACTGTAAGGGAAAATATATAAGGAAAGGAGACTACGATAGTATAAACACATCATAGAACTAAAGAAAAGTGAGTGAGTGAAAGAGAGAACGGAAATGTGGTGGAGTCAAATTTCTGTTTAGCCATGCTGCAGTATCTCTTGGTCGGATATCGTGTTTCTGGCTGTCTGGAAACGGGCCGATGCAAATTAACCCCGAACTGACTTGCTTTCGGAACCTGTTGTGTGGTCTTCCTGTCATAAAATCGGTCGGACGGGCCGTTCACCCTGCTTAGCTTATGTGCACTTTTACGTCCGGAGCAAAGATAGGAACAGCCGTGCAGCCCACTCTCGAAATTTGTCACGTGCACTAAGGGTGGCAAAAGCTGACCCTGACAGCCTCGCTGCGGGCGACACAGGGCAAACGTAGTTCACGCAGGCCTGTTTCACGCGCAGGGCATTCTGTGCCGTGTCACCATGTTCTCTGTTTGGTCCACTGCTACGTCACTAGGCGTCAAGAAAACAAACTGGGCGTCATCTTTAACCACGTGCTGGCAAACACTGACCAATAAAGAACGTGCGCGTGCGTTCTCTCACGTTTCTTCATGACAGAACAGACAGAACGTGCAGAACGACACCTCTCCACCCTCCCTCCACTTATAATTAAAACGCGCACTCCACAACAATCCGTCAGGCGACATATGTACTTTCGGCATTACGCACGTGGCCTGGGTTTCATCGGCGTTCGGGTCTCATACGTGTTCATACGTAAAGGTGCAGATGCAATCAGGGCGAGCCGCCTGCTCTTATGTCCGGAGGGCCAGATACGAACGCACACCCAATATCGGTACCTAAACTCTAACCCCACACCTACGAAACGCACCCCTACCCCGTCATTCAACACCACCCCGAACACAGTTTTTTTTTAACAAGAAAATGTAGAAAGAACGCCATGGAACAGAGTCATCTGATTTTCAGCTGTTAAAACCACGCTTTTAGCATTCAAAACTGAGCAATCACGTGAATCATATTCCTGGTAGGCGACGCGTCTTGGAGCAACTTAAGACTGTACTGTCCAGTTTGCTCCAGACAAGGGTGATATGACATTTTCCGAATCTGTATGTGGCTATTTTTTCATTTTATAAACTCTACTAGAGCATGGGATCGTCAAACATTTTAGAAGCTTGTACACCTTTGCCCTCTGACAAGTACTGTCCAGACATGAAACAAAGCACCAGGCAATCCCAGTTACATTTGGAAAAATCCTCCTCCTTTTTGAATAGCAATCTATATGTGAATATACCCCTTTCAAGTTAGAAGACAGAGTGGGGGTACCGTTTACTCACTCACTCACTCACTCACTCACTCACTCACTCACTCACTCACTCACTCACTCACTCACTCACTCACTCACTCACTCACTCACTCACTCACTCACTCACCCACTCTCTTTCGTTTTCTGCTTGCCTGAGTGCCTTTATAACTTCTTTCTTTGTTTCTTTCTTTCTTTCTTTCGATTTTGTTTAACCTGCCCATTGCATTCATCGCCGAGTTCTGCGGGTTCGGTCAGGTTCGTACAAGTAATTTCTGCTCATTTCCTGGCAAAGAAAAGTCGTATGTAATTAAATGTTTAGACGTCAAAGACGAGGAGTATATTTTGTATTATCTGAAGAAAAGGGAGAGGCTTAAGGCTGGGGGAGTTCTGCTTATTGCCTTACTTAAAGCAAATTTATGAATGTTGGACACGAAGTGGACATAGTTAAGTGGGAAAGCAAGTGCAGTGAATAATCTAACGCGCGTTTAAATTTATGAGTCTTCACATCAGAAACGCCGAATCAGTTTCTAATCATGAAGGGTTTCTACTCATGCCTTATGCTGAAAGAGTTAAAAAGATTATTTATATTCCAAGAACTTTTACACTAGAGTTTATTTGTTAGTATTTGACATTAGGTCTGATAGCACAGGCTAGACGTACAGAAAAAAGCAGGTTTCATTTCACTTTATCGATCAACACTCGATCAACACTCGATCAACCCTCAGGGTCTCGACATTCAAGTTACTGCCGATTGTAATCTTGTCAAGTGTTGCAAAGCTTAGGTGGTGCCTGTCAGTATCCGCGCTGAGATAATGAATTATTTGCATTAGTTAACCCTCAAACTCAAACAGTGCTTTGAACTTTATCTTGAAGACTGGATCTGTTAAAAGACTCGATCCCTTCTTTCCTGTCTCCAAGGTTCGTTTCTCCATTTATCATTATCGGTAATGAGAAGAGAAGGAAAAGAAATTGACCAGTATATGTCACTGTCAATCATTTCTCCGTGTGCAGACTATGATAGAGAGACCGCCATTGGTCAGTGATCGTGCCCTGGAAGTACTCGAGAGGCCTGACCCTATGGTCAAGTACAGTCAGAGGGTGGGGGGAGACCCCTACCACCCGGAAACCAACCGCCGGGTAAGAACATCTTCTAAGACCGTCAGCGTCGCAGCGAAAGAAAATATTGTCCCAAAGGGTCAAGCTGAGTGCAAAGAAAGAAAGAAAGAAAGATCTTATTTGTATGCATTCTTATGTTCCTATCCCTGGATTCTTTATTTCTTCAATTCTGACAAACACTTACGACTAAAACATATGGGTGCGCACACGTACACACACATGCACGCACGCAAACACAAACACGCGCGCGCGCACACACACACACACACACATGAGGGAGGTAGAGGAGCGAAAGAATTATAGCATCTCCCCTGAAGGAACTATGATTTATGTGCCATTTAACTTTTTTTAAAGGGTTTTATAGACCTCGGTCTTGCTGAAAACCGACTGTGCCAAGATATTACAACTGAGAAGGTGAGTGTTACACACTCTGGCTTTTCTTCCAGTGACGGTTAAAATGTTTAATTTAATATTGTTTTACATTGTTTTACACCAGAACTGCCTGCTGTCTTCTCGATCCAGTCCGTATTGCTAACTGAAGCAGGCAATACACGTACGCACGCACCCCACACACGCGCAGGTTCACACACACCTACACACACCCGCTGTGTGTTGCTTGTAAACGAAGTGTTGCGATTTGTCACAATGGCGTAGATTGAAAAAGCGACCGCTAACTCTTTTTGCTCAAATGTTCAAAAAGCTTCGCTCGCTGGATCTCACCAAGGATGCTGAATCTTCGCTGCATTACTACCCAAACCTGAAGGGCCTTCCAAGGTAAGTGTCATAATGAATGTGCAGATGTCATCTGCTGCGCTGCCCGAAAGGAAGCTATATATAGCTACACCTGTAGCCATCATCGTTGTCGTCCAACTAACAGCAACAGTAGACGTAATAGTAACGGCAGCGATAGTCATCTGGCGAGCCCATGTTACCACCTGGGGTTGGGTGAACATGACAAACCAACATTTCTCTAGAGCCAGTCAACGCCGAGACGTCATTATGTTAATCTCTAACCCCACCCCTATCCCTTCACTAACCCCACCCCAACCCCTACCCCTTCCCCAACTCCTTTTCGGAAACCCCTTCCCTAACTCCCATCATACACCTCCCCTATCCCCCCCGGATACACTGTCCGGATTTAGAGCTCACCATTTGATTGACGACAGAAAACGGTTGCTGTTACTTGGGGGGCGGGGGGGGTTGCGTAACGTTCGTATCTTTTTTTCTGTAACTCAAGCATGCGCACTGTCCTCCAGGCATGGGAATTGGATCACCTAAAAAAATCTGAAATCTGACGGAAATGATGGGAAAAGTCTGAATTGGTCTGAGTCTGTACAGCGACAAGCGCGCACGGAAAGTTACAACAGGCGGTAACGGAAATGTACACGGCAAGCAAAGCAGGAAGTGAAAATGTAAAGCTCGTCATGCAAAATGTAGTCGGTGGTGGAAGAAAACAAAGCGTTTGCTTTATACGTATATAAAATCACCTACAAAATTAAAGGGGGACAACTTTTTAAAGCTGAAAACACCCCCCCCCCAAAAAAAATCTGAATTCCGCCAGACGGCGGCCATTTCCCACGCCTGATCCTCCTTCCGTTGATTCGCACATGCGCACTGTCCTGCTTCCCTAAAGGAACAGTTTTAATATTTATTTTTAATCGATTAAAATACGATTAGTGAAGGGGTTCGGGGAAGATTAAGGGCTAGATTAGGGTTTAGATTCAGGCAGTTTACTTGAAGAAAGGGGATGCTTGATGTGTGCACCTGTGCCAGTGACAAATCGTAGGGTGGTCAGGTGGGTTTGTCGCTCCGACAGCAGTTCTAGAAACATGGCCAGTATGGTCAACAGCAGCATTGGCAGTCGTAATTTCGTGGTTTTGGTGCTAATGGAGGAGGCGATGTTGGTGTGTGGGGTAGCAAAGGAGGTTTTTCATGGTGGTGGTGGTGGTGGTGGTGGTGGTGGTGGTGGTGGTGGTGGTGGTGGTGGTGGTGGTGGTGGTGGTGGTGGTGGTGGTGAGCAGCAGTTGGTGTAGCAGCAGAAGTGGTAGAAGTAACACTCTATCCGTCTCGTGCAGCTTCAGACGAGCTCTCGCTGGATTCCTGGATCGTCGCTTTCGTCCGCGAAAGAAAATAGATCCTGAACAGGTACGCTGGTCCGTCTGTGTTCTGTGTGCCCCGAACCAGAATGCTGCTGTGTTCTGCACGCTCCAGAACACACAGCATTTAAGGGTTTCAAAGCGGACACACTCCTACTTTTAAAATTTCAAACTCAAGTACTTTCGTAGCTTGTAAACTCGATCAGGCTGGTTTTCCTCCAAGGTAGAATGCGTCTGTATCTCTCTAGCATTGCTTCTCTTCTACAAGTTAGAATAGATCACTTTTTGTCTTTTATAGTCTATACCCTCTTGCAAGTTAGTTATTGAGTGCATCCTATCCCGTGGTGCTTTAGACGTATCTGTGGTAAGTTACATATTTCAATCCTCTGCCACTTAACTTCGCCATAAAAGTTTCTAGTTGCAGATCCGCGAGAATAAGCTGCATGAAAGAGTCTTAACTGATTAACTCCCTCTCCCTTTTCCCCTTCCAAAACTCATTTTCTTCACTACTGTCCGTTTTTCTCCAGTTGATTGTGGCGAGTGGCACAACTGCCATCTTGGACACACTGGCTTTCTCTCTCGCCGAACCTGGAGGTACAGGAAATCTGTGCGTGCGTGCGTGCGTGCGTGTCCATGCGTGTGTACATGCTACGGGGGCGAAGTAGTAGTTTGTTAGTCATTAGAGATTTGGTCTAACAGGTCCTCTTGACATCACCGCACATAACAATTAAAGTCATTAATTGTTTGCTCAGAGTACATCATGGTTCCAGCTCCGTACTACTACCGCATCAACAACGACATGAAAGACAGAGCCGGGGTGAACGTGCTGGAAGTGCCGCTGTCTAGTAAGGTGTGCACCCACCTGTTCATGTTACTCAGTTCAATGCGTGAGAATGTGGGTTCGCGCAAAAAGGACATGCGTGTACATCTTGCAAACGCACGAATACACGTTTGGGCGCGCTGACAGCACGTGCAGTTTAACACGAAACCTGATTGACTTCTGCGTTAATAAGACCTATTTCTTCAGCAGTTTTTCTCAGTAGTCAAAATTACGTTACTTTTGTTAAGACAGTTGGGACTGAACGTTCACTTTCAACGAAGATAAAGAGTTGTATGTTTAACCTTATTTTCAGGCGGGGTTTGAACTGACGGTGAAGAGTTTCGAGATTGTCTACGCCCTTGCCAGGCGGCAGGTAAGTCCCGGAAGCCCAATCCGCACGCTCACCACCATATCCCCTCCCCCTCCAACAAAAAACTTACGAAATTATGAGACTTTGAAAATGCAAAGCCAACCGCATTGCGAAACACGCTCGCACAAAAGTGCATTCACGAACGTCCACTTTATTGACTTCGATGGTGGGAGCCTTTTTGAAGAAAAACGTTTTCGTACTTCATACGCTCATCTAAATCTTACCGTAGATGCCTGATGCTGCTGCTCCCCAGGTGTCCACGCGCCAGCCCTGGCTACTTCCCAACCCTTTACCCCACCCCACCACCAGATCTGTTACTGCCAAAACTCTAATGATGACATCTTTCAAAACAAACTGTGCCTTGGTTTTCTAGGGCAGTGACATTTGGGCGTCTGAATCATGTGCGCTAGAGGGCAACGACACTTAGATATTTCCAGGTTGCATTTTCCATACCACTGAACAACATTTACGTCATACGAAACAAGCACGTGCTCAACAGGACAATGACTTTGATATCTCTCCAACTTTGCACTCTACAGGCAAAACTGACTCTGCGATGTCCTAGGTGTTAGAGCAATGACACTTTCGCATCTCATGTTTGTAGTTTAGAGAAAAAGGCATTGTAAAGTGAATTACGCTCATTCCTCGCGACCGTGAACTTTACAGGGCAAGAAGGTGCGAGGCATGATCTTAATCAATCCCAACAACCCCCTGGGTGACGTCTACTCTGAGACCTTCCTGATCGAGTGTCTTCACTTTGCCTTCAAGTGAGTACATACCTACGTCCAGACCGCCGTCCTGCACTCCACTTAGCATAGCCTGGTATGTCAGTGACCAAGTTTGGAGAAGCAGGACGCATGTGTGTGTTCTCTGGTTAAGAAAATATCTGACCAGACCCATCACCCACGCTGGATGCCTGATCCTTGTAGCTGTTTCTCTGGTACGTTTTGCAGATCAATGCTGGCGGAAATCCTTGCTGTTGACCACGATGGCTGGTGTTAATTCTCAGCCGTTATTTTAATTTGACACTTTGATCGCTTACAACTGCTACTTTACATAATTCACTGAATTTGCATGCAGGGGCATGTGGCTAAAGCACATGGAAATAAACAGCTCATGGGAGCTTGCGAGGGCAGTTCAAGTAATGAGACACAAGTAGTCATATAACTCTTTACAGCAGTGTTCAGATGGATACAAAGACCCTCCCCAGTTTGTTTTTAGTGGACCCTAATAGTCGTTTACATTGACTAAACAAACTGCAATCTAGCTCAAAAAGAAGTCACAAGTTCTTCTGCACACATACCACCTCCATTGTATACAATTACTTTATATTACCACACCCCTCTGTTCTTATTAACAGGTTGAAGCACTGCCCACTCCTAGAAACATGCCCCCCAATCAAGCCTTCACAGCATGCACACAAATTTGCCCTCACCCCTTCCCATCATCCCTATCACCCCGATTCACACACATTCTCTCTCCTTTTCACAAAAAATGCAGGATGAGTTCATAAATTTAATGAAATGGGCAATGTTCTCAAATTTTTTCATTTAGATTCAGCTTGTTTACATGCAGCCTCTATTATGAACATGCATACACATGTAAACACTACAAATTTCTTTACATGTAGTCTCTAAATATAAAC
This sequence comes from Lanistes nyassanus, assembly GCA_004794575.1. Lineage (NCBI taxonomy): Eukaryota > Metazoa > Mollusca > Gastropoda > Architaenioglossa > Ampullariidae > Lanistes > Lanistes nyassanus. The sequence goes on along the minus strand of SMGT01013761.1, from coordinate 219,598 downwards.
ATATATGCACAGTAAAACATACTGTAAACAATAATCCATGCATGCATACACATACATCATGAACAGGAGCCCTGTGCATAATCTAAATCAGTAACTGTATTTACATTAGACAAGTTCTCTTCCATCTCTAAACTGTATTTTGCAGGCATGGCCTACACGTGATAGCAGATGAGATTTATGCCATGTCTGTCTTCGACGAGAGCACAAAGTTTTGTAGCATTCTCTCTCTGCCCATGCCTGACCCCCAGAGAGTTCACTTTATATGGGGCGCCAGCAAGGTTTGTCACTATGTTTCTTGTCATGTAAGTCTAAATGCTGCCAGAAAATAGTCTTATCTATATCAACCGTTACCATAATGTACCACTGCAGAAGAGGAAAGGTTTTCTTTCAGGTATCCCATGGGTCAGTTAACAATTTACAATACACTTGTGAATGTCAACCACAAACTTTGCAAGAACACACAAACACACACACGAGAACTTCCCAATGCATGCATGCACACACTCAAACAACTGCTTACCATGCTAATCCAAGGAAATGAAAATGCTCCATGTGAAGAAATGCTACATTTACAGCATGCCTAATTTCTACACAACAGCTCAATAAAATAAGCCTTTCCATAACTTATATAGAAAACCAACAGCAGGGCTACCAGTTTAGCCCACTGTTCACTGACTCAGTGTATAACAGAAGAACATGTATACCTACAGTATAGTATTGGTATTACCTGAGTTATGACGTTGCTAAATACTGGCATTACCTGACTTATGTTGATAATTTAGGTAATGCTATTACTTCATGCAAAACTCTTCTAAAATAAAGTTTTATCTAATTCAAGCACATCAGAAAATAAATCTGTTCTTAATCTTAGTACTTTTAAAGTCAGCTGCTTTCACTGACACTGTGACCTTAAATTATTTAGAACGCAAGCAGAGAATAAACCTAGCAACAGTACTAGCATCCACGCCAATTCCCCCACGGAAATGCTGTCTACACACCTTATTATCAATGGACATCATCCTTATGATCCTAACAGCTGGTCAAACCACTTTTTTGTGATGGAAAACAAAGAGTGAAATTTCTTTTAAATATGCTAATGCCTAAGACATGGCCACTCTCATATAATTATTCAATAGATATGGCCAAAAAAAATGGAATGGAAGACTGAAAAATATTTTCATTTGTTCAAAAACAAAACACACGCACATGCTTGTCATTTAGTTTTAATCAAGCACCACTCGTGTTTTGTCACCACTGGGTAGGCGATGACATGTGCCATGCAAGAGATCAAATTCATAGCGGAGAAAAGCATACAGAACATCTGCAACTAAGAACACCTGTGCTGCACAAAACAGCAGTGTGATGGCAAAGTAAAAATTGGCATTTGCTGAGGCTGCATAAATCCACAGATGCCAAAGAATTGGTGCCAATATACCGACCACCACATACATCATGCAGACCACCAGTGTATTACGCATGTACCTGAAGATGTGCAGCCACAGCGGCAACAGTGCCAATGTAAGGGCAGTGTCAGCATAACTTGGGTAAGCCTTGAATATGCACACCTCAAACATGACTATGTACAGCTGCAGCAGAGGATGCTCCTGAAGTCTGCAGGCCAGTGGAACTACAAAGATGAACACATTCAGCTGGAACACGCATATGAAGAAAGTACGAAAGTGCTCAAACATCTCTGTGAAGAAGTACCAGAAGATGCCCACGTTGGGCGTAAGGTCTGGAACTGTCAACACAAACCCATAGGTGGCACGCAAAAATTCCCAGGAGCCCTCCAGGACAAAAGAGGCGCCCAGAAGTCCGGCCAGCCACACAGCAAAGACTAGCAATACTCTGACACATGTCTTCATGACGTCTTTGGTGCTGGATTGCTGGGCCAAGTGCATCGCGACGGGCACGATGAAGATGACAGGGTACAGCGACTGGTACGCTGCTATGGCCAATGCAAGACAGCTCAGCTGTACGTTTCCACGCAGGGTAAACAGCCAGCAGAAGAGGACTGCCAGGTTTGAAAACACTGTGGTGGACTGCGCAAGGCAGGAACAGACGCTGTAAGGTCCCAGGAAATGTATCCAGGTTACTGCCGCTGGAATGTTGGCTAGTTTCTTCTTGTTAAGTAAGAGCTCTTTCGATTCTGGAGAATAGCGATTCATCTCTTTGGACTGCCTCTGGAGCTCATACACTATGAACTCTTGTGCAATTTTATATAAAACAATTCCCGCGACAAGGTCAGCCAAAACGAAAAGCGTCGTCGCGCCACCAGGCATTGGGTCTACGAATCGAACCAGACGCAGTAGTAACGGTGTTTCGTGAAACAAATCCCCGGCGTAAGGTGAAATGCGTTGCTTCTGCAGTGCAACTCCTTCTAAAACTCTGTCCCATGATGTTATGGGAGTGACTAGTTCTCTTCTGCTTCTAAGCCAACCCGGAATTTCTGTGCAGAAAAGCAAAACGCGTAACACAGTACCGACAAAAGCCGTCGCATAAAGGATAGGCGCCGCCATTTTGAATATTTTTCTCAAGGGATGCTATTCTCTTTAACTTTCGAGAACAGAACGTAGTTGTCTCCTTTTCACCTTTAGGCTGGTGAAGGGGGCTTTTATTAATGTCGTTTACTCTTGTTCATCGTTAGCTACTTTAATTAAAATACATTTCTAAATTATTTAACAGTTTATCAGGTTTGCAGACTAAATCAAATACTTTACGTTGTCAATCGTGGGTGTTCAAAACCTACAATCCTCGTTGCGATTTCCAAAGTCTCCCCCACTTCCTCAAGAGACGATGCAGTTATTCATGCGGCCGCCGACCTTTGTACACCCATATAGATATATATATAGGTATCGCAAAAGTTACAACAGATCAAACTTTTCAAAACTTAAAAAGGCTTTTAATTGGTTTAAATCATTGTTAAATATGTCCTGATGCGGGCATTACAGCCAGTTTCCCTTCAACTTGTTCAAATTATTTTTAAGAAAAATTCTCATGTGCATCTCATGAGTATTTAACAACTAAGTTTCCAGTCTTTTTTGTAATCCTGGAAACCAACTCTATTTGCCATATAAGTCACCCACCGTACGTTTGCTACAGAAACTGAACTGACCAAACTAGCATGGTTTCATTTATTTGCAAAACATACATCCCATCTCTATCTCTATGCAAAGCGAGATCAAATTATTGTTTCTATAATAAGGTCATCCACCGGCATTCAAATAATTTTTTAGAATATTCACCTGAAGCTATTTAATCTTTATTAAATTGTTTATTTTTATAAACAGGACCTTGGCCTCTCAGGGTACAGATGTGGGGTGTTGTATACCAGAAACAGGCAGGTACTGCAGTTTGCCACAGCAGTGGGAATATTTCAGCTGACCCCACCCCTCATGCAGCGTCGCTTGGAGCACATCATTTCTGACGATGGTAGGAAAACATGTCCATCTTTACAATAAACTTAGCCTATTTTTGATCACTATCAGCAAGCTAATACATTAGTGTGCCTATACCATTGAGATTATGTTTTTAGGAGATGTAGTCCTCCCTGCTGCACGGTGGTTTTATTCGGCAGGTACACATGGTATGATGTACGTATGTTAGGGACTGGATGAGTGGTACATATGATGTGACATATCTTTTGGGACTGGATGATGGGTACATTTTGTGTGACACGCCTGTGTTTAATACTGGATGAGGGGTACGTGTGATGTACAGTTGTACATGTTTGGGACTGGATGAGGGGTACATTTGGTGTGGCATGCCTGTGTTTAGTACTGGATGAGGGGTACATCTGGTGTGGCATGCCTGTGTTTAGTACTGGATGAGGGGTACATTTGATGTGACATATATGTTTGGGACGAGATGAGGGGTGGACAGGTCTGTGGGTGACTGAATCAGTGGGGTACTTCTGCATTTCATTTATAAATGTGGCCAGGACAATGGCGCAAATCTTTCTTCAGTGTATTTCAAAGTATTTTCACATTCAACAATAGCTGATTCTTCTCTTCAAATCATCAGCTTACCTTTTTCTGCCACAGAATGGCTAGACAAAGTGTACTTCCCCACGTACCACGCTCGTCTTTCAAGTGTCTACAGAGCCGCCTGTGCCAAACTTGCTGCTATGGGAGTCAAAGTTCACCCGTCCAAGGCTGGGATATTCCTCTGGGCAGATTTCTCTCCGGTAAGAACCAAACAACTTAAAGTGTGTATTCTTCATCATGGTTGAGCATTCTGCTGTAAAAAAAAAAAATTCTGGATGTAATGTGAGGCATCTTGCATCTTTTAAAATTGGGAGCAGGCAATCCCATCAACGGTGAACTACTTGATCCCAAATTTTTAAAGTATCATTAAAATCTCCCACTGATTCTCCCACAATTCTTTACTTTCATGCATGTACCAAATATTTTCAGTGAAAAAGCCAATATTTCCTGTTTCCCCTGAGAACAGTTTCTGTCTGAGCCCACCTTCGCTGCCGAACATGAGCTCTTTGAGCGATTCCTGGATGCTCGGGTGTACGTGATGCCTGGTAAACTGAGTTACTGCCCCTCCCCTGGCTGGTTTCGACTCATAATTGCCTCTGACAAGAATAAAGTCTTGGAAGGTATGCACAAAATTGTAGAACCTAGGATAGGTTGCACAAACATTAGTATCCGTTGCTCATACATAAAGATGCATGTAAAATACACAGGGCAAACAAGCCTCAGTAGGATGTTTAAGACCAGAAGGCCAAATACAAACATTATACAACATATTCCAGATTTATAGCTGTTGAATAATCAAGATATGCAGTCTGTCATTTGGGGGGAGGGGGTAGCAAGGACTGTCCAACATCTGGCCACTGCATGGTATTTTCAGATACTGTTGTGCAATTAAATGTTATTGACAATAGTTATTCAAATGCAGTTAATAGATCATCATGCTTGTAATCCATCCCCACAATTCTTACAACTTTATGGCAATTCCGTTCCATCTTTCACATTGTATGAGTGAACTGTAATCTCATACCCCTTGATGATGACTTGTCAAATCAGTAAAGAATAAAGTCTTTCTCTCTCATACAGACCTTTCTCCAAGGCTCAAACTGTGAACCTTCCACAAAAAAGACACAACAATAAGAAATGTAAAAACAAAATGACAGAAATTAAGAAGTACGTCATGGAGAGTAAAAGATGGCTGGCAATATTACGTCCTGTAAATTAAAAAAAAGTGTAAAACCGTATCTTCAACAATTATAGGTGGAGAAATATGAAGCTGAAATCTGAAATGTTATCAATAGCACACACAAAGCATCTCTCACGCTACGACTTAAAAAATTCTGAATGCTATGCAGAGGAGTTTTGCAAACCCAAATATTCCACTTTTGTCTGATTGCAGGTCTGCATCGTATAGAACATGTCCTTTTGTCTCTTCCACTTGAGAAACTTTCTTCCAGCTGGAGACTTTTTTGAAACTCTTGCCATCCTGCGTCCTTATCAGAAAGAACAATCTCTGCAGCAGAGGAGATTATTATTTCCAAAGTCTAAAGTGCCAGTTAGACTAAGCAGTACGAGTCTGCCCATAAGACACCTGGGACTTTTTTGAAAGTCATGCTGGCCATGTTTTTACAGTGTGGTTAAGACTAAAAAAGCCTTGTTATTACCCCTGATTAGTCACAAATAACCCAAAGCCAGTCTCAGAAATTCTAAGTGCATGACACAAAAGGCAGAAAACATTGATCGCATTTCTGCGTTGACCAGAAAAAAAGAGTGCTGATTTACTGGCAATCATTAAAACTAAACTAGATATTTAAACTGAATTTCATAGATTGCAGAGACAACTTAGATTTTAACATGTAAAGTAGCAGAGGAATGCAGGCAACTATAACCATGCAGTTTTGTGTAACTTATATTGTTATTTGTAGTGAAAAACTGGTTTACACATCTTATTTCAAATAGCTTGTATAGTTTCTTGTAGCTTTTAACATGTTCCTTTTGGATCAGTTAATAAGAAACTACAGATTGAGTAATTTGCTTGTTATTTTCAACCAGCATGATGCGTTATTTTGGGTGTAAGAATTTCACATCAATCCTATTAACTATGTGAAACATTTCATGTTCACAGGATATGTAAACTACATTCTGGTCACAAAATACGTAATACCACTACATTCTATTTTTTTTTTTTAGATTCACAAATGCTGATTTTAAACTTTTATATAATACATATAAACTAAATGCATAATAAAAATTATTATTCATTGCATTATGGGTTGTTCCAGTCTTTAGTAGGACATGTAAATGTCAGATTATTGCAGCCTAGCTGTGGATTATGACAGGTTGAGATGGACACAGAGTGAGCATGATGTATGTATGAGTTCTTGTTTGAATACATGCACGTCCATGGTACCCATGTGGCAGAAGGGCCAGGAAATAAGGCATACCTGTTACCACTGCCAGGAAGGGAAATTCCTCATACATACTTCCTCATGTATACAATGCATCAAACAAGGAAACACCAAGGACTTGTGAGAATTATTTACTCACCGTACAAAGTACTGAAAATCAAAACGATGAGCAAACGTCTGCTCAAATTAATTCAAGCAAAATGGGAAAAGAGGCTGTTATGCAGGCTGCTATACAGGCAGTTATGCTACAGGAAAATGATATGTGTGCATACTTTGTCCACTCATGACAAATTATGATGCACTAGCTCATAGGGGAGTGAACAAAACAGAAATGCCTTTCACCATCAAATTGAACTGTTGCTTTGTAATGTTTAATTAACATCAGCACAGATGCATTGTAAGCACAACTAACCCAAATCCCTCCAAACTAAAAACATATTGTACAGCATAATAACACAATTACCACAAGTACTAATGGTAGTTTGTACAAGATGGCTATATTACACTTAGAAAGGCATACCACCATCTTTGGTCGTAAGGACAATGACAAAATATCAGTTTTAAAATGCTGCAGCTTTCGGGGTTTTTTGTTTTGATTGTTTTCTTTTTTAAGTGGTGTTTACAAAGGGAGGGGGTAATATATTGTCCCTGTAACATAATGAACAGTATATATATTCTGACTGAAACCTGGAGTAAACTTTTTGCCAAAAACCCAACTCCTCAAACCAATCCTGTAACTGCCTTGTAAAGTTATTATCTGCCCTGAAAAAGTTTTGTGAATCTCCATAATGCTGTACCCTGAACCCCATCAACACACACACACACACACATTCAGAATTTACTGCAAAAATATGCTAGCTCTAAAAGATCTGGTTTCAGTGTAATTTTGAAATTAATATGGAATGAATTCTATGTTAAGAAGACAAAGTGCTGCTCACATGCTTTTGTGCATACATGTGCGTGGATGTATGTGTGTGAGTGAGACAGAGTTGCAAGTTCATGTAACACTATAATAAATATGACTTTACCATTTTGTACCTCCATGTTCTTATGTTCCAAATAAGTTTACATGGGTGAATGGCTTATTAAAAGGAGAGTTCTGTACATCTGTATGCATCCGTGCACAGATATGTAAGCACTACCTGAATACTGACAATCATTGTTTAGACACATAAAATCTAAAGTTTTTTCAGTTAAAAAACAGCTTATAAACATAACATCCAATCCAGACAATTTTCAACAAACGTCAAAGATATTGGGGTTTCATTCAAATACAAAATCTTCTTAACAGAAAGACTAGAGACCACCGTAAAAATCACAATAAGACATGCATTAAATACTAAAATTTCTTTCAACGTAACAAAAATAAACTGCTACACAAAACGCTTCCACCTTTGAAGCACAGTGTCTTCTCTGAAATCCACAGTTCCACAAAAGTGAATCCTCTGTAGTCCAATCAGTCCTAGATGATTGTAGGTAATGCTACATGTACAAAGATGCTGGGATTTGTTTTACATGTTTCCTGAGTGGTTTTCTTTTTTCCTTGTTGTTGTTGTTGAAGAACACTGCCACCCTGTAAGTTGTAAAGTAGGTTCCCTTGATACTAATCGCATCTCTTTATCTTTTAATAGATTTTGTTTTCTCAAGGAAACGCCAACCTTGAATGTTGCAGGGTGAATGACTCAACCCTTTATGTACCCTGAAACAAAGTCCTTTTTGCCCCCCTCCCTTTCCCAAAGCTTATTTGCCTGCACAATGTACGCAATATCCCTGAAGAAGATGCAAAATTAAGCAGCAAAACACATTAAAACAAAACTGCCTTTCCCCCTTAGAAAATTACAGAAGAGAAAAGTGATGAATGGAACCAAAAACATGAAGAAAAATGTAATAAGGATCTAGTCTCAAGTGCTGTGCTGCCTCCATAGACAAGGTACAAATGTACAGTAAAAATTATGCTAAAATGTTCCTAAATGCCACATTTTTATTAAACATTTACTATACACCTTAACACATTAAAGAACATCACACTACACGGCCAAAGAAATTAAAAGGCACGTTATCTTTTTTTAAAATCTACAGTTGTCAGTAATGGGATGTACTGCCATTCTCAACAAAGGACACAAAACTGCTCACTGAAGGACTGGCACAACCATTAAAAAAGCACAAGACATTACTTACATCAAATAGCCTGTCAAAGAACTAAGAAAACACAGAATGCTTTCATGATGCAGAAGTCATTTGTTAGTTTTGGTATTGCTCTATATGAGGCCTTCATTTGCTCATGTGCATGCATGCACGAATGCATGTCAGAAGTCGGGAAGGGTGAGAAAGGGTTTTGCACCTGCAAACTTACTCCTCAGCTCAATCCCACAAATAAAGGTGAGAATGACGTGTTTTGCTTTGAATCTTTCTTTTGATTTCTCTCTCTTTAAATAAAGATACATAGCTGATCAGTTTCCACTCAGACCTGAAGATGACAGCTTCTGATTGATCAAGTACATATAGCTCTTGCAGAGACCATGAGTTCTTCCAAACTCACACCCAACAAAAACACCTTCATGTTAGCTATATTTTAAAATTCCAACTGTAACTCAAAATGAACAGTACCATGAAACTGACTTTTTTTTAAAATTTCAAATAGCAGAATGGCCACTATATTAACTAGAAAGGCTACTAATTTGAATAAGAAAAAGAAAAAAAAGCAAAAACATTATCTTCCAATAGCCTTTGCAGAACACTTGTTTAAAAAAACTATTTTAACATAAAAAATATCACCAAAAGATGAACAAAATAATTGGGTGTGGTGTGTAGTTTATGTATTTTGTTTTTATAGGAGTTAGAATCTTCAAAGTTTAACAAATTTTGTCTCTACAACAATACTCTACCATGCATGGTCACATAAAAACATAAAAATACACTCTGGTTAACTGATCGTTCACTTCTCTTTTCCTACAACTCCACCTCTCAAGGACCTGCGCTTAGAAAAATGTACATTACCCATTTATAAAGATCAGTCAAATCCAGTTCAATGACATCTATCTAGTTGTACGCGGTGCGGACAGATTATTGTCACTGGGTGCAGGATTTTGATCAAAATAACCATAATACATCCTCATTGAATATGAACAGGACAGATGGCAGTAAAGGTTCTACATTTTGTAAAAAATCTGGCAGCAGTTGCCACTGGTGACAAAAGGGCATTTGATGTGTTTAGAGTTATATGAACATTTCCAGGACACAATGAGTGCTGAACAGTTTGCATTCCTTGGACTTTTAAAATAATAAGTGCAAAAGGTTACATATATTGCTGAAGAAAATGAGTATAGTTTCTTTTGTTATGTCCCCTTCAAGATCAAAATGTTGACACCACTGTTCTTAGAAGCAGGATTAAATGTCAGTATTTCACATATCAAGTAAAGCTAGAGCATACCAAATTTGAAACAGCAATATATGGGAACTCCCTCTTGGAGTCTTCTGGTGTGACATCATACTAAAGACAACATTTCTTAACTTTAAGTATATATATATATATTTGCATTCTTAAATGTAAACTGCTAAAACTGAGAGAAAACACAGCACACACCACAGAGGAGTAAATTATAGTCGTCCCCCATCAGCATGCAAGAAGGACATCAGCCCTGTCAGTGCAGGAACATTAGCTTTTTTACTGCAGGAACATCCTGGGCTGAAACTGTGGATGTGGAGTGCCTAGTGGTGCCTTGCAGACACTCTCTTTGACTGCTTGACGGTGTACACCAGCTGGTGACCACGCCTCCCACGATACGCAAGCAATTCACCATTAGTCGGGTGTCTGCAGGATTCTGCAAGAAATATGACCAAGTCATTCCATGCACCAAAAGCATCTAATCCTAACAATGGAAAAGGAAATTACAAGGAAAGTATAGCAGCAACTATTTAAACCCAATTTACACAGTTTGAAAACTCCTAGGGAAAGTAATACAGACATAATTCAAACCATTAACACTTCACCAATCCAAGCCAAAATGTTTCCATTAAAAACTGAAAATAAATGTCATTTTTATCCCAGCTGTGGTTTTCCAAACTTCTGAACAGCTGCAGCAATTGTCTGCACACTTTAATTCAAGACAGATGTCATTACCAGTATCTATTATAAGCAGTTCACAGAAGGAATGTATTTTTTTTGTACATGTTTTTAGCCATACAAATCATCTGTCAAATCTTAAATGGATATTGTACCAAATGTCCAAAAATAAAAAACAAAACTCTGCATGCAAGCTCTATAGCTAGTCCTGGTACTGTCAATGTGCTGTACTGTTAGGAATTATTCTGGAAGGTGCACAAGGTATCAACGTGTAGGTTGTGGGCCTCATGTACACAGAGAAACTACAGTACTTACAGGAATCACCTAGCATATCCTAACACTTGCATAATCTCATGTCACCATGCAGACATTTTTTAAATTTCCTTGCTTGTAGAAATTTGAGAAAGTGAGAGAAAGAACGTCAATACGAAAGTAAGAAAGCACAACACAGGGCAATATCTGTAGATCTTTGTGGTTCAGCTGGCTCAGCTTCTTGTTTTTGTGGCAGAGGAGTACGGTTGTTTCACCCAATTGCCATTTTGCCCTTCAACCAGTTCGCTCACCCCATGGGTAGTTTCGCTCACACACCTAAATCGTTTCGCATACTCACATAAATTGTTTTACTCACTCATGCAAGTCGCTCTGCCCCCTCACTTAAATCATTTTGCCCACTCGCTAAAGTCAGTCTGCTCACCTTAATGTGTGCACCGCCAGGTCAACCAGTTTGTACAAGACCATCAACTCAACTCAGCTCAGTTATTTACACCATTCATAAGTGCACACACATACATTGTCACCGAGTGGTGCTGAAAATACGCTCAGATTTGGTGACCCTAGGGGAGTCGTTGCCACCAGTCTCCTCCTCAATCAGAAGTGTTAACCTCCATCTTACCCAAACACCCCTCTGAGAGAGAGTGAGAGAGAGAGAGAGAGCGTGACACAAGGCTCTATTCATGTGGTAGTAATGAGTGTTTCTGAGCATGACACCAAGTGCAGGAAGCATTAGGGGTGCAAGACGATAAGTGAATGGGGAGTCAGGGTGGCTGGTTACCCTGTCAACCACTAGACAGCTTGTTCAGGCCAGGTGTGAATTCACTGGGGCTGACAGCAAGAGAAACATGTAATCATGTCTCACCTCTTACACACTCTACAAGCAATCAAAATCTCTCTTGCATGTGCACATGCACACCCACACATGCCACCAGCTAACAACTTCATTCTCTCTCCCACCCACCCCCTCATGACTCCCTAAGTCCAAAAAGTCTGCCTTTAGAAATACTTGACAATCATGGGGGAAAAGCTGGGTGAACCAACTTAAGTGGGTGAATCAACTTAAGCAAGTGGGCAAATCAACCTAGGGTAGTGGGCAAAAGGATTGAGGGCATGGATGAACTGGCTGGGAAATACGAAAATGGATGAAACAACTGGCCCTTGCAGCAGCTAAGGTCTCTGCGGATGACGCTGTATCGATAGTTTAAGCTTTTATATATTTATGTGATCTCACTTCCATCATGACTTATAAAAAAGGAATAAGACTACTGACCTTTCACAACATCTGATGGTTAGTATGCACTTTTGGCAACACAGTAAAATATTTATGTACCCTCATATTTTATGTCCCGCACAAATAAGTTATAAGTCCATGTATCATGCACTTGTTTTAAATCTTCACTTCAGAACTCTATAGCTCCAAAAAGGGAACTTACTACTGTGTTCAGAAAAGAACTGAAAATATTTGATGATTCTGGCAGAATTAATGACATAATGATGGACATAATTGGTAGTCATTGTGTCTGTGTGAATACCATTTAAGAACAGTTCTATTGATATGCAGATTCTAGCACAAAAAGAAATACAAGAACAAGAAGGCATTCCAGTCAGTAAATCTTTAATTCTTCTGAAATGTTTATTTACAAATGTCTTTATTCGAATCATTTGATTTGTGGTTATGTTTAAATATTTTTGTTAAAAATTACCTAAAACCACAGATCTCCAACTACAGGTCATTTCCAACTGGCTATGGTTCAATAGTACTGATCAGAAGTGCATCAACTATGAAAGCCCCAAAGCTGAATTTGTTTGGATGGTTGGATTTTTTTTTCCAGTCACAAATAAGGTGCATATCAAGATGGTGTCGCATTAAATTTCTTGGATGTAAATGTTTACAAACATATTCCTGACAGCTGAAGGCTGAAAATATCTGGATTATCTCGAGATTTTGTTTCCTCACACACTTGCCTTTTCTTCAACAGTCTAAATAAACATCAATAATTCTAGCCTGGAAACATTACCACTTAAATGTGTCTATCAAAATATCTACCATTTACAAATGTAAACAACTGTAACATTGAAATATGAAAGCAGAAACGGCAATCTGGAAAAAAGGTTCACATTCCATAACAAACCAATTATGTAAACAGAAATAAAACTGAATACATAGGAGTAAGTATGCAGGGTAGTGTAGAGAAAATTATTTTCCAATGGTCGGAAATCTTCCATTTATCAACACCAAGCTTTGTTCAAAGGGGGGAAAGCTTTCTTTGCACACTAATTCAAGGACTATTAAGGAGCTTTCCTAACAAATACAATCCATTTTCTGCTCAAACTATTCTCTGTTCTGCATTCTATTCTTTCTTTAGGGTAGTCTTAGATCAGAAAACATACAACTGATTCCAGTGATTCTTCTGCTCATTGCAATTTTTACCAGTTTTATTTGGTCCAGTCTGAGAGTCAACAATGTATTTGTAATCTACTCAAAATTCTAAAACATAATGACTGAACAAGGATTTTTCAGACTGAGTCTCTATGATTGGTCAATGCATGTGTGTGCGTGCATGTTGTGGGAGAGGGGAAGAACCCAACCGCAATGATATAACAGAAAACTGGAATAAGCAGGCATTCCATATCATACTTGGATTTGAGGGTTAACCAGTGGCCCATGGCAGGGAAAAGCATTCTCTTGCACTAAGTTCCTAATTTCAAATGATTTGCTTGGCTGCTTTTGTGTCCTGGGGAAGAGGGAGAAATAGCATACCCTGAAATCCACTAAGCAATAAAAGCAATAAAACCATAGAACTAGCTCACAGACATATTTAGTTTAGCAAGCATCTAACATTGACAGTTTAACATCCGGTTTAGGACATTTGTCGGGAACAACATGATTAAAAATAGAAAGTGATCCAAGACAGAGTGCTTAGGAGTTGCGTTGTTCACCACACTCTGCTCACAAAAGAGACTATTTGTGATTTATGAGTGGACGATAAAATATTTGGGGGCAATAATCATTATATCTTTGAAATAAACAAAGACCTTGATCACCTCAGTGCTGCTGAAACATCATCCTACAGCAAACAACAGTTGTGGCAGTACAACATCTGCATGGAGCACACCAACCTGAATGACCATCAAGATGCCAGCAGATCACAGTGATAAAACTGGCTGACTAGCAATCCCTCAAAAGAGCACATAAGCTGCATGCAACATACATGCAAACGCTTTAAGATGCGGAGAACGGGGGCCTCACCGATCTTCAAACTTGTAAAAGACTTTCGAACCGATGATTTTGACACTTGCGTTGCTCAGAATTTGCTTGATATCACTTGGTTCAACTCTCAGATCAACTCTCTGGTCCTCATTTGGAAGTTGCCACAGTCCATTACCCACAGAGTGAAGTGTGTGAACCCAAATTCCATCAGGCTGACCCTTGGGAGTCGGAATAACCTAGCAAGAAGTACACCACTTTGTTCAACAAGTTTTCAACAACCTAAGCTCAGTGGAATGGAATGATCATGTGAAAATGCAGTAACTGAACACTGAAAGGGACTCGAACTATTTATAAAAGCATATAACCTTAAGAAACACTGAAATCATCACTTTCAATGAAGAGGTAACATAGATAAAACAGCCTCTTGTTAGTTAATGCAAAAACAAAAATCAACAGCCAACACAACTCATTACATGATCATAAAGTAATCAGATCATTAAGTCAACAACTGCAGTGACACAAGAATGCATTTTAAAATGCAAAAAGTTATCAAGACCTGATATGTTGATTGAAAATATAATAATTTTCTGTAATGTTTAAGCAATGAACTGTGGATTAGTCACTCACTTCAGCAGGACACAGCGTGCTCCTGGTCCTTGACCTCTCGCTGTCTCTGCTTATTTGGAGAAGGACAAAGGAGCCTGGCTTGTACAGATTCTCCACCCGCCTGTCAACCAGTCCCAAAAATGGGTTATCAAGTACAACATCTCACCGAAGACCCTCCGTAAGTGCTTGGGCTCATGCTCAGAAAAACCCAAATATGAAATGAAGCTGTTTGGAGTGTGTACGGCTTTCTGAACGACCTACTGTCCCGTAAAGAACATCAGCCTGACAGTGTCCAGGGTAACCATAAATTTAAGTCTGCATGAAAGACAGACTGCCATATCCATCGGTCTATCTTACAGCACGACAGTAACTGTATGTAGGCAGTTATCTGTGTCTGCAAGAGACTGCACAAGGGGATAATGATCTAAAAAATAAATTTCCTGGTCTTTGTACATTTGATGAAGGCAATAAAGTGCAAGTGAGTCAAGCTCTGATAGGACAGTTACTGTACACCATTGATATCCTGGAGACTCTCGCTTTACTGCTTGTCCACACAGGATAAGGAAATGTCAACATTTATATATTTATGTCCCACAACTGGAACAGATTTATTATCTTGCAAGGAACTGAACTCATAATTCTGGAAATAATTTATAGTTGGATTAGGCTGTAAAAAAGCAGCAGATTAGATTCAAATTAAATTATAAATTCTTTTCAGATGTCTACGTCTTAATGCTTATATCTGCTGGAATAGGTCCACACAACAAGACGTTTAGCAGGCTAGTGTTCACTGTAGCCTAGTGATTCTTCCAGCAAAAAAAATAAAAAAGAAATATTCCCATAGCGTCAATGCAAACAGGTCAATGCCAGCCAAAAAAAAAAACTCCCAAGTGCATGCAATTCAGACTCAGAGCAACGAGCTGCCAGAGTCAAATATCTGCCACTCACCCTGGATGGGTGGAGGATGCATGAAGTGGGGGCAAGGCTCCAGACATCTGTGGTGGGGGTGGTGTTGACAGAGGTGGGGGTGATGAAGAATCTGCTGGTGCTGATGCTGACGGTGGTGATGATGGTGAAGTTATGTGTTCTGGTAGGGATGGAGCACCCACCGGTGAATGTATGCTATTAGCATCTTCAGCTTGCTCATCTGTGTGTAGACAAGGGGAGACAAACATGCCTAGCTGACTTAAACTGCATGTCTGACAGGATTCTAGATAACACTTAACACATAGGGTGCCCAGTGAGAAATTCAAGACAAAAGATCCAAGGCATTACCCTTGGTTAGCCCGATAGAACCTACCCCACTGGCAAAAATCATAGCTTCACAAACCAAAAAAACAACCTACATTACACAATCTGGCCAGGACACATTTCATTAAACGATAGCTAAACTCAAATAACTTAAATCACTGAACGGGAAATTCCCTCAGCCTTCAACCAATGTTACATGGAAATCTAAGTGAAAATGCTAACGTTTGCTATAAAGTAAAAACCTTGATAAATTAAGATCTTTCTGAGCAGCTCTTTTAACAAAAACAAAGATGAATTCCTCTGCTTTAAAATGATACTAAACTCAGAGTTGGACCTTTGATTTAAACATTGTTCCTTGCAAACAATGAGGTGAACCCCTCTTGTGCTAGTATGTGTTTGAATGGTATAAATGCCAGCCAAAGGTAACTGGCAAGAACTATAACTCCTATCATCGGAAGATCGAAAGTATACTATAGTAATACATTAACTATTATAATCAGTTTTGTAACAAAGAAGTGAGGATGTGTGCAAGAAGAGTCAAGCAAAACCTACTGGACAGGCTGGCTTCGGAGGACGAAGAAGCTACAGAAAAATGGGACGTGTGAATGACAACACGGTATGACATTACACATCAACTGTCGGGTTGGAAGATCAACACCAACAGACCAGTCAAAGAGAAGGATGAAAAAATCGTCAGAAAAACCTCACAGCAGCTGGACAGACAGAAAGCACACTTCAGTAGCCTTTGAATGAAACACCAGTGGCAGATCCAGCCAGGACAGAAGAAGGAAATGAGTTAGACATGAATATAGACCTGTTCACAGGGGAAGAAATTGGGAAAGCCATCCAGAGGCTCCAGGGTGAAAAAGTACCAGGACCAGACAATATCCCACATCATGTGCAGCCTAACAAGAGGCTTGGAAGAAGAAAAAAGTGCCAAAGGAGTAGAAGATTGGCTACACTGTCAAGCTCCCAAAGAAGATCTGAACGATTGTCAAACCGGCAAGGAATACAGCCAAGGCAAAAAGAAATTCCCTGACTTTCTCTGACTTTTTCAGACCAAATGTCTAACTTTCCAGACTAATAACCTAGTTCTTTAAACACTATTCTTTATTTCAGGGCACAAATTCTGAAGCATTTAACACAGAGAAAGTTGACTACATGCACATTTATTTCCTCTTTGTTACTGGCTGAATAACCCATCTATAACTTTTAATCTGCAACTCGAGCAAAATCAGTGGCAGAAAACCTTATAGTATAATAACTCTAAAGATCTTTATAATAAAACAAGTGTGTTCTGAAGTGACACATAGCACATGGCGACATAAAAATTGCACTTTATGTGTTAAATATTAAATGGTCCTCCCTACTTCTTGTCAGCTGTCTTCAATCTAACCATATAACAGATCACTAAAACACAGAACTTTGCAGCCACCTGCACAATTATCCCTTACTCACCTCCTTCAGACCTCTGTGTTTTCCTCTTTTTCCCTTTGGGTGATTTGCCTGTTTGCCGTGCCTTCCCTCTTTTGGCCCCTCGTAAACTCTCTGGGTCTGTAACAAACAATGTTACAGTCCCCACTGAATCTAATGATTTAAAAAGAACATTTTGAAAAAAAATAGTGTGTGCCATAGGAGTAGAAGGGGACTGATGGGATACATCCAAAGGTCACCGATCATTTTTTTTTCATATTTCAGGAATTCCGCAGACATCTGGCATACCTGCACCATTTTAACTTAATTTGGCAGTTCTGAACCTAAAGTCTATGTTAACAGTAGATTTACCATCTATAATTGAAACATAAAGCCTAACAAAGTAAAATCTATTTAAAATGAATCAATAAATCAATAATCCATCACACTCTGTCAGAAAATTAATATACAATAATTGTCATTAATTGTCATTATGATGTCCAAAAATTGCTACTACGGGTGTCACATCTACTGGCACACACAGAATGCTTCCTTACCTTTAGATTTGGAGGCATTCCTGCTGGTTGGGGGCTGGTAAGATGGGTCAATATCATCGTCATCCAGGTCCTCACTTTCAAAACCAGAGTTACTGGATTCCCCACCTGTCACACATGCATGCCACATAAGATTTGATGCATCATGTCATACCCCAGCTTTGTAACAAGACATGATGGTTGATTTCCTTGATCTAATGATCCTCAGACCTGTGCACCAAATAAGATTGGATGCAGCATGTAATGCAATATCTATGTAGCAAGATGTAGCCTGTTACAAAGACTGGTTGTAAAGACTGCTTGAAATAACAAACTACTGGCTGACTTGTCACACAACCTCTCTCTAACAGTCTATGCCAGATTACTAGACCCCCCAGAACTGATAACACTGATCAACAATAAATCAGCCTGTACATAAACTCTATTTTAAACAATGCTGTAACTTGTACATTTCTCTGAGTTGCTTTGCATCCCAGATCTCAATCAAACTTTTCAAACCACAACCACATATTTTCTCCCTTATGTGGATAGATGGTTGTATTGATCTTATTTATAAAATAACCAAGATCTTTTAAACAGCATTATCAATTTTAAAGCAATACCCTGTTCTCTCCCATCAATCCCCGATTCAAACAAAGAATGGAAGTTCTGCTCGTGACTATTTATTCTCCTCTTCCTGTGACAAGTATTTTCCTAAATTTGTACTTCTAAAAATATTACAAGTTAAATGGCTAGGATCACTTTTTATAGACAGGTCTGACATGGCAAAATATACTGATGCTATACACACATAGCTAGGAAAAAACTTGCACTTTTCCCTTGTTAGTTTACAGGAACACACTGATGCTATCTAGTATACAACTGCCTACACAGCTACCCAGGAAAACCTAAAACAGAGCATGGTAGCTCAAAACAAAAAATGTTTACCACAACAAATCTGTATAAAATGCCGAAGTATACGCACCAGCACATGACTGGCTAAACTAACCTCTTGTGTCTTTCATCCATTCATCTTGAGAATTCTGTTTCTGCGTTGTTTCTCTTCGTTCTCTGCCTGCCCTGCCCAGTGTTGTGTCAACTGGCACTAGGCTGATGGAAAGGGGCCGCAACTGGGCAGAAGGGAGGTGGTGTGGGCTAGCCAGCTTGTCAGTTGACGTCGAGTCCCCACCTGATTCATAGTCTGACGTGTGTGGTTGGCTAGCTGGTCCTAAACACAGGCAAAGAGCAGAAACAAAAGAACACATCAAATGATCCGGAAAATAATCCTGCAGTTCAACAGAATAATAATAATTAATAGAGAACAAAGGGGGGAAAAGAAGGACAGATTCTGAACCCACATACCAGTCACAACACGCATCAGTGGTGGCAAGGTGATTGATATACACTGACTGATACAGAGTACAACTGTACAAAGCAAATAAGACAAAAAATGTGCAGTGCAAAGCAGTCTTTGTTTCAAGTTTTTTGTATGCTCTTTCACTGACATGATGAACTGATCTAAATTCCTCTTAATAATAAAATATTAAAATTACTCTTTGCTGAAATGTATTCCTTTATAAGTGTTCAGCAGTGCCATAAATCATACGAAAATAAATCTGCTGGTATTCAATCTGTTCCATCCTTCCAGCAATGAGACATGAAACCCAAGGCTACAACAGTATGAAAGTCAATAACAGCTTTCTTAAACAAGCCATAACAATCGACATTCACAATATCTTAATCAGTTAATGGAATGGAAACAATGTATATTATTACAACTTACATTTACAAAATGTTACAAATTAAATTTTATGAAATCTTACAGATGCATGGTGCATGTTCTACTTTTTTGATTATGAAATTCACTTTAAAAAACCATTTTTGAGTACACGTAAATGATAAGTATTTTCCTTTATCTATATATAACCTTCCGGCTCATAATGTAGCACATAAGTTCAAAACACTCGTTAATGAGACAATTATTTAAATATTAATTTTTAATATAAATTTAATGAAGTTACAATTGAACTGACACAAGTAAAGGGCATCAGCACTGACAGGAAGGAGGCCCAGCAAACTGGGGTTATAAAAATTAAAACAGAGATCTCCAGCAGAGATCAGAGTAGCTTTTTTTTTCTTTTTAAAAGCACATCCATGTATTGGAACGTTATTAACAAGCCATAAAACGTCTCATGCAGTCTTACTGTGTCTGTAAGGAAATTCTGCAAAAGCAAGCTTTATTCCACACACCTTTGTGCTGCTGAGAAAAGCCTAATACTGCAGAAAAATAAGCCTGGCAGAAATCTCCAAGTAATAATGAAACTGGAAGAAAAATAGGAACATGCTTCTACTGTACTAGAAATGTTCTTCATATCCATTCTGTGTAATAAACTATCTTGTGATCTCTCTAAAGCAAAACATAGCTGTAATACTACCACATACTGTTCTTCTTTGTGACTTGCTAGCATCTCAATATACAAGAGCTGCCTGCCTCTGGCACCAAGAAAATCGTAATCCTTAACTCTTCATCATTACAAAATCATTTTATTCAGGGATTAAGAATCTGAATATATAAATACATGTAAAAGTAAATGTTACACATTTTTTTTATCCTATTTTACACAAATATCAAAAGCTTAAAATTAAAGTAAATGAAGTATTTACTAACCCATTCACTGTCAGTGTCAGACCACAGACTTGGTTGCAATTATAAGGTTACACTTACTATTTAAGAAAACAGACAGGTCAGTGGCGATGGCAAAGATAAATTCATGTCGTGCACAGATGTAAGCCACCACCACAAGCCCAAAATGCCACATTGCATGCAAGCTGTGCTAACTACGAAGTTCACACCAAAAGACACTCCCGTATAATTACATGTGAGAGTAGAACGAAGACACTGCGTACACAGCAGAGCAAAAGGTTGCAGATGCACTACTCCTAAATGCAGATGCAGGCATGAGATGCAGTGAGAATACACTGTGGAGGACAAAGCTATAAACACACCACTCCTAGTCCTAGATGCAAGCAGCAGATGTTCAAGTACACACGGTAGAGAGGATAAAGCAGTACAGATGACTGGATCTTTTTATGAAAAAAAAAAACAACTTACTGACTGAGCAGCCTCCAGGCCCATCCTGCCCAGCTACCTGTGACAAGCTTGAGAATGGACTTGAGGCGTCTAGCGACACTGAAGAAGAAGATCCACTTCGCTTGCTGCCATCCTCTGAGCCCTGGTTGCTCTGCACAGGAGGGATGCCAGAGCTCAGATCTGTGATTCCCAGAGGTGCCAGGAACATTGGTGGCACCTCATTTACGGCAGCTTCTGTTGTCTCTTGTAACACTGATGTGGCTATCGACACTCCAATTTGTCCAGGATCCATTTTTACCTCCGAGTTGATGGTGTATGTCAGTAAATTCTGTTGGTCTCTAGCGACACTACTGCTACTCATTGGTTCATCGCTCTTCACAATCAGTGGAGAACCTGTAGCAGACACTGCTAGCGAGGACTGTCCAAGAAAATTAGCCTGCAGGGTGGAGCTGCCGCTTGATCTGCTGCTCCCACCACTACTCCCGCTTGCAGAGTTGTTACTCAACGCTGACAACGTGGGCAGAGATGTTGAAAGAGATGTGGATGGCTGGAAGTCCGAAAGGATGTCAAAAATATTTCCATCTTTGACATCCGAAGATGAGTTCGAGTTGAAATGAGCACCAGAGTCCCCTGATCCTACAGCAGCATCAGGAGCTAGCCTGCGAAAGCCAGCCTCGCGGTCATGGTCTGTGCTGTCCCTTACCAACCCACTTCGGCTTTCCCCCTGGGATGTGCTGTCCCCATGCCCCAGGTTTGTGGATGACTGGCTCCACACCTGGTCAATCACCAAGCCCCCCTGCCCCCCATCTGATCGCGACCCAGACACTTGACCCTGTGGAGTGGATACAGGAAGAGACATTGTACCTAGTGAGGCATTATCAGCATTACCTGCGGCCTCCCCCTGCGTGCTGGAAGACCCCACTGGCAGATGCTCATCAAAGATGCTGTGGGTGGTGACAGGCAGAGGCATGCCCCCACCCACTCCCAGTGGGGTGGACGTTGCTGGCTGTGAGGCAGTCGGCATGGTGCTGTTGCTCATGCTGGAATCTGCAGGTGAAATGCTGCCACCCGTTGAGGTTGTGCCCATTGCTCCTACTCCTGCCATTCCAGACCCCATGTCCTGTTGTGCAGACACCACTGCCTGTGCACCCATTCCAGGACCCCCTCCTGCTGGCCCAGACACTGTGCTGGAACTGTACGGTACATTATGGGAATATGGACCCTGGAATCTGGATGGCATGTGTGCTGTTCCCTGCAACTGTGGATGCTGCTGGTCCTGGTGTTGCTGAGGAAATCCAAACCGCTGAGTCATCATGCTCAAGGCAGATGATGATGATGACTGTGGCTGTGCAGTAGTCATGGGTACCTGCACATGCTGCTGGGCTGCTGGCATGTGAGCCTGCATGTGGGTAGCTGGGTTGATGCTCATATCTGTCAAAATGTTGATTGAATGATTCAGTGACATGACATGTAACTTGGCCACAGCTATCTGAGATGGGGGACATGGAGTGGGCAAGGATTATTTCCTGTTAAACATAGTGTAAGCTATTTAACCATCCTCAAGCATTAGATGGCCTCTCCCAACTGGCTATTTTGAGTTACTGCAGCTATCAGTCTGGTGGTCTTTCAGACCCCATCCCCCCAGGGCATGAAATCACCAAGGTGGAAGCATTGTCCCACTTAAATTACCCACCTACCTTTACCACAGCAAATCAGGAAAAAGTAAACTTTTAAAAAATTTTGAACAATGTAAAATACTTTCATTTAAAATCTTTAGACCTTCCTTTCTTTAAAATTATAATTTTGTCCACAACTAGCACTGTCCATACAATTACTGTGAAACTGAAGAATTATCAAAACTGTCGGTTTCCTATTTAATCTTCACCTGGATGAGATGCTCACCAAAAAAAAGAAAAAAAGAGTGAATACCTGGCTGGTTTGTGGGTCGGACATACTCCTCTCGCATGAAAGTGATGTCAGTGTCCACAGGATCAGAAGCCCTTCTGCCTGCGTTGACAGGTCTCTGTAGTGGGTTGCGCTGCATGCCAACATGAGGGGGCTGCATTCGTTGGCTGGAGTCCAGCCTGCCAGATGCCATTCCTGCTCCCCCTTGAGACATGCCTGCCATTCCTGGTATGCTCCTGCCAACTTGCTGGGCAGCAAGGTAGGGTTGAGGCATGCCTGGGATGTCAGCCCGATGTCTCATTCTCGTCACACCACTGGCACCTGGGTACGGTGGCTGTGCCCCACTGCTGGGCATCTGTCCGGTCATTCTGTATCCTTGCTGGTAGGCACCTCCCATTCGAGGATGAACACCACCGTATGGTCCAGCCATTCTGGGATTAGGGCCTCTGGGAGACCTGAATGTTGCCATCCCTGCTCCTTGCTGCTGCCTGTCTCCACTGCTTCCACTTGTTCCAGGCACCCCCCTCTGCACTGGCCCAGCCTGCCCCGCTCTCTGCCCTGCCTGGGCAGACCTCGAGCCTCTAACACGGGACGCTTCTGATCCCACAATGATCACATCATCATCGTCTCCTGTTTTCCTAGATGCACTCTCTGGCACCTTGGAAGCCGGCTCAGCTGGTGCTTTCTTTGCTTTCTGTTTCTCCACTGGCTGTGCATGGTAGCTGTTGCTTGTGAATTTCACAACATTGGCCCCATTCTTGCACACAGATTCATTCAACACGTAGTCAATCTTTTTAGCAGTGTCCACATTCAAGTAAATATGTCCGACCAGCTCAACACCAGTTTCAAACTCCACATAGCTGTGGCAAAGTGACTGCAAGTACTTTGTTAAGGAGCCAATAAACTTTGAACAAGAGTCTTCATCCATGGCTCATGTCAGAGAACCTAGAACCATAATCCATGTGGAACTTGAAGCAAGAAATTACATCACATTCATACTCGCTGCACAGACAATACGGTTTTATTTGTGACCCACCCTCCCAAAAAAAGTTACATACACAGCACTTTGTTTACAAGCATCGACAGCCCAGCTGCCACTACTGGCAGTGGCACTAGTGTCAATTACAAATTACAATATTCTCATGTAATCAAAAGTAATCTCCCTTTCTCCCAGGTAGACAAATGCAACAGTAAAATTTATCTAAAAACTTAAAGCCCTGTTACTTTTCTCCAGAGTACTACAATGTGATATACCTACTACTAGATCCATATAGTTTTTCCTTCTTATAAGTTGCATCGAATTTCATTGGTAATTTCTAGTAAATTTTAAATCCACAAGTTACTAAACTGTGCACTTTTAATTTTATTTTTGATGCAAACTATTCATTGTTAATGTTTTCTTGTATAGTACCTTAAGTTCCACAGCCACATCATAAGCTTTTTTTAAAGGTGGTAATTTTAAATAATTATGGCTTCATTCTTACATCGTTTTGCATAAACTATATTACTACTAGTAGTAGTAATTTAGCAATAAACATGCACAAATAAATCAAAATGAAACACAACAAACATTCTTACCATAATCAAGATTGACTATTAGACCTGATTTGGAAAAAAATGACAAATCTATTCTAATGTTTTACCGATTATTCATTCAACAACGCAACAACTGGACAAACCCATTTGATCTGATGTCTCCCAATTTTGACTTAGACTTATAGTTATACTAAAATATAGTACCAGTACCACTCGTCTTTCTCTAAGATTCTGTTAACTTTAGGTTATTTTTCAAACTATGATCGTTCTGAGTGATAACTAGTGTTTTCTGGGGGGGGGGGTTCGCACAGTGTTCATATGGATTTACAGTTTTATTTTTAATTCACAAAACGATCACCAGTTGAGTTAATCTGCCGCTTACACTGCTGCCCCCTACAAGCTAGATTCGCCTATCCTTGTGAATCGAAATAAAAATATTAAGCAGATGATAGAAACTCAAACTACAAATGTTAAATTTTGTATCAAATGCATGCAGAATGGGACTGGGGCAATCATTTGGCTGTGTGCGTAGCCTAACCGTCTCCTTATTATTAATGTTTATGTTGGAGTCAGAAGGTATCACACTTTTGAGCATAGAGTATCATTCCCCTGCTTTTCACCGGAAGTAGAAGATGTGTCAACAGACAATAGAAAAGTGAGACACCCAACAATCACAAACAATACAGGTTAACTTAAAATGCCTCACAATAAGAAATGAAGTCTTTTTTGCAGTCTCTCCGTGAGATATCCAGTTCACCGAAGGAAAAGGCACCTTTCCAATTACAGTCCTATCCCCGCCAGTTCGTTTTGAACACGAGGAAATAACTCTTTACGAAAGAAAACAAGAACAATAACTCTTCGAATCAAGATGACCGAAAGCCGGAGGTGGCGGGCAACGCTTACAAGTTACAGCTAACAAATAAAGGCACATTACAAACACACCCTAATACCTGCAATTTAGTAATACCCTTGAACGTCTTAATTCGCAATCACTCTAGAAATACATGAAGTGTTTGTAATGTGTTTACATTTTTGTTACAGTTATTCCGCTAAAAGTAAAACTTTGGCTTGACAAGGTGAAGGTAGAGATAAAATTATAATGTATTTAAAAATATTTCACTGATATCAGATATAAAAATGCACACAGATTCAATGTAATAAAGCTAAAGGGAAAATTAATGGGTGAGTAGTGGTGGATGTTACGGAGAAATGGAATTCCTTCCACAATTGTTTTCCTGCGTAAGGTGTTAATGAATCAAAATAGGTTAATAGCACAGCATTTTTTTAAAATAAGCTCCTTACACTGTTAGTGTTACAGTACGCTTAGTCCGCCTTGCTTGTCTTGGGATGTAACAAATGCGCAGTGGAGTACCAATATCTTCATCAGAGTCACAAACATTATGG
This sequence comes from Lanistes nyassanus, assembly GCA_004794575.1. NCBI lineage: Eukaryota > Metazoa > Mollusca > Gastropoda > Architaenioglossa > Ampullariidae > Lanistes > Lanistes nyassanus. The sequence goes on along the minus strand of SMGT01013761.1, from coordinate 193,924 downwards.
CCAACTATTGTCCACTGACTCCTGATCCTGAGTTTGTTCACTCATTCTTTTAAAAACAATCTTGTGAGGAACAAGAGTTAAAATTTGTGGAAGGAGAGTTGAGGTCAACAAACTATGTAATCATGATAGGTGCAGTTTGATTAAATGAAAGTATGTTACCTATAATCCAGCTGCTAACTGCTCAAATGTTTGCTTGCCAACCCGTTATGGCTTCCTCTCATCTCCCTCCGGGTTTTCTTTTGGAGGAAATGTACCCCAACCCCACATCATTATTGCTTAATTTTGGTGCAGTGGAGGCTACAGAAGTTTTATGATTACCATAAAAAACATCAGACCACACCGCAGCCTGCATTGTTTTGGTTATACTTTTCTTTCTTACTTGATCATTTACCCACGAAGACCCAAACCTGTGGGTAATGAGAGATTACAGCACCACAAAAAATGTTGCTGCATCTGAGAAAACTTTCTTCGAGTTGGTGGGAAGAAAAGTGGTCTCCCTTTCCAACTGCATATTAAAAACATTGAATTTGACTTAGGCGTGCATGAGTTATTTTCTGAAGTTTTGTTTGCACAGGACTATTACCATTGGCCTTAAGGTTGCATGTCTATTGCTGATTGGCCCTGGGCTTGTTTATGCTTGTGATATGGGTAAAGCACAACTGCTGTGCTGGATCTTAGCATTTAATAAGGGAGCTAGAGCCCAGTATATTTTATTAATCAGATCATGCTGGTTCAGCTAGTGAAAGTTCTGTACAAGTTACTGCACACACTGATGCATGCTAGTCAATTAAGAAGAGTAAAACACACATAGCTGTTGATTATTTATTTCTGACTCGGCCCACACACATACACACCATATATGCAGATTTGTCAACAGATTAAAAGGATTTTTTTTATCCATTTGCACAGACTTGACAAAGGACATATAGAATATGTTGCTGGCTACAAATAAGACGGAGAAAAAAAATTTGTCATCTTTGGATCTTCCTAAAATAACAGCACTAAGGCAGGAGATGTTTTACCAAGATGAGATGTTAAAATAATAACAAAATGATTCTTCTATAGACAGCCACAGTACCAGTACCAAATAGTATATCCAGACACTACATGCAACCACATAAAGACGCACCAAGAAAGCAACCACCAACCACGCTCCCAGTCTTTCGCTCTATCACCCTCTCTCTCTCGCGCGTGCGCGCGCATAGCTCATGTGCAGCGTTACCAACAAGGTCGGTACAATCGGTGAAAAGCGAGGTGAATGATGGGTTTTTAGCTATGTTTCAACACCCGGTTCTCATATGGCTCAGCTGTTTCCATTTCTATCCAAGGGCACCCAGCTCAGCTGTCATTGTAGCGAGCTACAGTCAGAGCTAAGCCATGTTCTTATCTCCTCACCCGATACTTCTGAGTGAATAGTGTTGATGCATTCATTCACTTTCTGCCCTAACCCCTACTCTGAGCAAAGTTTTAATAAAGTGTTAGGGGTGGGTATAGGGATGGGGGTTAGGGGTG
>SMGT01013761.1:173175-187975 GCA_004794575.1 Lanistes nyassanus | reverse complement strand
GGGGTAATCGTCCGACAGACTTACGTCAGCGATGTAGGGGTAATCGTCCGACAGACTTACGTCAGCGATGTAGGGGTAATCGTCCGACAGACTTACGTCAGCGATGTAGGGGTAATCGTCCGATTGGCTTACGTCAGCGATGTAGGGATAATCGTCCGATTGACTTACGTCAGCGATGTAGGGATAATCGTCCTCAGTCTCAAGTCCCCCCACGCTGTCGATGTACTGGAAAGCCAGGTCCATGAGGCCTCCATGACAGCCTTCGTTACCAACAGGTCCAGAACAATCCACCAGCTGCTGCTCAGACAGGGAGACCAGGCTGCCTGTCACACGGAAGTGTTGACCCTCCATGGAGCCAGTCTGTGGATTCAAACAATCAATTTATTATTAGCCATTAGCCCTAGGGGGCCTTTCAGCTTGACAATTATATACAATAACTAAATGCAATACAATAAATCCAAGAATCAATGCTTATATCAATACAGTAAAATAATATTGATACCAAAATCGGTCACGCAAACTGGTATACAAAAGGCAAGACATACATTTTTAAAGGAAGTAATGTGCCATTTGAACAGGGAGGTAATACTGACGATGAATTTTAAAATTTGTATTCAGTAGTTTATTTAGCATATAGGCATTTGGGTTTTGAGTGAACTAATCAGGAGGAAAGTTTTTGCAGCTGCCTTGTAAATCCGGAAGATTTTACGAGAACAATGAAATTCATTTGCGATGTCGTTCAGGAGAAGACAAATGATGAATTCTTTCCTTTCTAGGGGTATCATTATATCTCAGCTGTTGTACTGACAGCCTGTGGGATCTACATTGTAATACCCTGGGCTTTTTTTTAAACTGGAGATATAATGAGAAGACGTACAAGAAATAAGAAAACATGCAAACAAGCAAACAAAAAGAAAGAAATAGAAAGAAACAGAAAGAAAGAATTAAAAAATAAAAAAGAGAAAGCAACAGAGGGAAAGAAACAAATAGAGAGAGAGAGAGAGAGAGAGACGGAAGGACGAACATGAAGTTTGTGAAAAGAAAATTAAGATTTTCAAGGATTGTCGAAGAGGCAGTGGGGATAATGTGCACCTGTAAAAATGATCTGACATTACTGTCGACGGGAATACATGTTAGTTTTCTTCCAAACGGTTCGGAAACGTTAGCGCTACTTTAGTCGAACATCTCGAACTGACGAGAGGAAAACATCTTATTCAGTTCACAGTGTAGACTCTACGAATAGCACAAACACGCTTTCTAAATAGGTAACTGGACGGACGGACGGACGATGGACGAATGAGGGGAGACACTGACGGTCGAGAAGGCCCAGCAAGATCCACAAGAGCCCTGGTTCTTGACGGGAGTGACGTAGCCCTGCGAACGCCAGTCCACCTCAGCCGGGGCGTGCCAGTTGAGGGGGGACTGGAAGGGGGTACACTGGAACTTGGAAACTTTTTGTGCTTGCAGGCGGTTATACTGTCTGTACTCTTCTGAGGTCTGCAACGAGATCACATTGGTATGGCCATCATCATCGTCGTCATCATCATCGTCGTCATCGTGGTCGTTGTCGTGCACCACCACCATCATCATCATCATCATCATGCACCACCATTGTTGTCGTCATCGTCATCATTGTCGTCACTGCCTTAAATGCCTCCTAGAACATAGGCTGCCTGCTAGAGTCATCCAGGCGCATACACAGATGTATATTCTATTTCTCTCTCACACCACCTATCTCTCTTTCCTTCTTCCTCCCTCTGTCTCGTTCATTGTTTACTTTCTACCAGAATTAAGCAGTATGTCTGTCTTTAACATATTCAGAAACCCACTTTGCACAAGTGTACGCGTGTGCGTGCGTGCGTAAAAACCAACGTGTTAGGAGAGAAGGTGGGAGGGGAACCGTCTGCATACCATGTCCGAGAACTGGTTGATGTCCTTGTAGTAGGACGTCTTCTTGTTGACGTACTCCCAGTTGTGCAGCTCAATGTGCTTGACTTTGTCAACGAAGATCTTCATGCGCGCCTTCTCTTCCTCGTCCGTTTCGTATAATTTGCCTGCAAATAAATGTTCCTCTCGTATTAACAATGAAAGGATTTTTACCAGCTTTAAATATTATTTGTCGTTCGACCAGTAGGTGACCCATTTCTCTGTCCGTCCGTCCGTCCATCCATCCGTCCGTCCGTCCGTCCGTCCGTGTAGAAGACTACTTGCCATGCTTGCGCTTGAACTCTGTCCACGTGACGTCATAGGGATCGTAGCGGAGTCTGACGGGTCCCACGCGGGCGGGAGGGTTCACCTCAAACTGTTCTACAGCGCTCGGCTTGGCGAGAGCCACAGCCCACAGACACACAGATAGCAAGGCGACTTTCATTGTCGTGCTGTGGAGATTTTGTTGTGTGTGTCAGCCTGGGGAAAACAACCGTAAGATTCTTGTAACAACGGCGTCAGCAGGTATAATTCAGGCAGAACACTTAGAACACCAACAAATATGGCACAGTACTAGTAGCTGCATGCTGTTGTGTTTTGTTGTTGCTTTATTTTTCTTCAGTTGTGTTTTGTATGCTTATTTGTTTCTTTGAAAGGGTAAATTATTTGTCTATTTCTCTTAATAAATTGTAAATAACAAGTTATGATGTCGGCGCTCAACATAGCCGTATGCAGACGCATGTGCCCAAGGGAGCTTACCGTACCCAAACACGTAGCAAAGAGAGGGCCGAAAGAAAGGAACTTGGCAGATCCTCAAGAAAAAGATCTGCCATCCCTTTCTTTATAACGGCGCTGTTCTTCACACAGCTGACCCTCTGTACACAACGTGTGCATACAGAGAATCCATGTTAATGTAGTCAGCCCCCTCACTAAGCGAGTGCTTTAAGCGCTCGGTCCTCATCTGTTCTTTATTAGTTATTATGTCTTTAACAGTGTAATGTATTCCTCGAAGTAAATCAAACTTTCCCCTGCGCACCATTACCATCCCCCTCCCTCCCACAAAAAAACAAAGGCGATTGGTGTGTGGGAGTGGGGGGGGGGAACTGGTGGAGGCGCTACAAAAATGTAGCACATTTTTTTTTCATTCTAAGGACTTAATTCCATACTGATAGATTTAGTTACATAAGTTCAGTTTGTAAGACGTTCTGAGAAAATAGTATACGTTAATTTCCACTATAACGGATAAACCATTGAAAATTATGGACAAAAACGGATTAATATTTAGAGGGAAGCATGACGTCGTCTATTAAGTTCTAGACTGGAGTGAAACTTCGTATGTAAACTAAATTATTTTACAGAAGAAAAACTGTTTTGAGCCTAAGATGACCCAATTAATTAAAAAAATCAGTTCTCAATGTTTTCGTCGGCAATCCTCATCGTTTTGTCAAATCATTTGTAAAAGTACCACCTGGCTGCCTGCAGTCCAGCTGTGCGTAAACAATAACAAAAAATAATGATAACGGCATTATTTTATAGAAAGTGCGCGATTAAAGTAGGTACTTGAGATGATCCAGTGATAACTAAAAGATCCATGTTCACTGTTTTCACCAGCAGATTACCCAGTCGATTGTTAGAAATACCAATAACCTGTCTTTGATCCAGGTGAGTGGTAAAAATGAAAAGTGGCTTACTTTTACAGAAAGAACGCGGTTGAAGTGGTTGCCTGAGAAAAGTTAACGGTGTCTGGGCAACACCCACTCTAGAGTGAATTGTGCCTTGGGCAGTATTCATTCTACAGTGTCCCCTGTCTGGAGAAGGCACTGTGCACGTGCCTCCTACATTGGCAGTGTAGGTTTTTGTTGTAATTGTTGTGTTTGTTCTTCTTGTTGTTGTTGTTGTTGTTGTTGTTGTTGTTGCACGACATATACTGCATATTTGTTAATGATTATCTATCACACTAGTCTTTCTCCATGGCTGCAGACTTCAGACTATCGAATGACAGAACCATCTGCAGCAGTCTGAAAATCCGTCGGATATGGAAACCATGCTGAAAATGTTTTCTCCAAATACTACGAGATCCCATACGCAAGACCGTAAAGTTATTTCTTGTACAGAAAGATTGTATAAAGGTTTGCTCCAGCCTTTCTGATCACACGATGATGTGACATCAGTTTGCAAACAGAACTGGTCAGCCTTTGGTTACTAACAGTTAAAATATTAAACATTTAGTTTAGAACAGTTACAATGTGCCTGTCGGGGATGGGGGTGGGAGCTATAAGCGTACATTCCCTCCAGACACAGAAGTCTACAGTCAAATAAGGTCCATAAGGAGATTCTAGAATAATTTAGGTCTTCTCACTGAAGCAGTCCATGCGTTAATCCAATTGTTTGGTCTTACCTGTCTTCGTTGCCGTGTATCCAACTCCTATTGCGTTGCCGAGGGAAGAGTGTGCAGGATAGTAGATTCCTGGTCACTTTATAGTCTCTCCGCACCAGCCAGTCACGTGAGACCATCCCTGCTCTGGTCACGCGTAATCAGTCACACACCCGATCACGAGTAGCCACCCGCTCATCGAGTGCAAGCGTTGTGTTGTCCGCATCTAATCAGGGTACAGCCCTCTCAGGGTTACTGGCCGCTCGGAGACCGGGGACAGCGGGGGGCAAGGTGATGAAGACAGGGGCGGCGAAAGATAAATATTGGGCAGGTATTTTCACCGAAATCAGAGATGTAATATCGGCTGCACCTCTAATGTCGATTGCACACGGTTTGACTAGGGGCTTGTGAACACGGTTCATCGTGCGAGAGGAAACATATGACAAGCAGTTTGCTACAAAATGTGAGCGGACTTCTTCAAATCTGGATTGGATCTTCTGTGTGTGACCGCACTTTCTTCGCAAAGTCTGCAAGACGACTTGTGGGGAGCGACTCCATGGACGGAAGCTGAATATGAGATCTGTGTTGCTTGGAGGGTCGCTAACCCTTGACCACTGCTTTCACAGTCTGCACGGATGAGGAGACCCTTTATAGGGTTCTCTCTCTCTCTCTCTCTCTCTCAGCCCCTTACAGGAAGTCGGTACGTTATGAGGGATGCGGCGATCAAACATAGGAGTTGGATACACGGCTTAAAATATACTTCTATTGTGTTAACTCTTGTTGCGTCTCAGCTTCAGGTAGGCTGGTGTCAGTGGCTTAACCTGCAAAACGCACTACAATTTACGACCGGTGAAACACCTGGACACAATCGACTGCCCGTTGCGAATGTTTGGCAACAGTAGGGTTGCTTACAAACATCAACCCAACCCCTTGCATTTATTCCAAAACACACCGCAGAACAGTGGGGGAGTGTTGGGGTGGAATGGGGATCTTCCTCTGGTAACGATATCTGTTAAGCGCCCAGGAACCAAAATTAATTTCCCTCCTTCCTTACCTCCATGCAATCAGATAACTCTTCTACAACCTTTTTTATTTGATTAAGACGCTATGTCTTCCCGTAGTAATTCGAATATAAACCGTCTTAAGTGACTTAGATTATGAATTCTTCCTTCCTTCCTTCCTTCCTTCGTTTCATAGTTTGGGGTGGGAAGTGTTTATTTTTTTCATTTTCTCCTTTCTTTCTCATGAGTGTCAGATGATCATGAGATCACACCTTCGATCGACTATAACCGTGACGCGGACGTTGTATAAAGGTAGGCGGGTTGCAAGAGACGTCACGTGATTAAGTACAATGGCATCGTAAAGGATGGGCCTGGACAGGTACAATAGCTTCCTCGCGCAAACACTGATAAGAGCATACATTGTATTCATTGACTTCACCTCTCGCGTCTGCGCACTACTCTCCCAGCTTAGACGAAATATCAGTGTCAAGGTACGGTTCAAGGTCGCATTGCAAGGGTTTCCTTACTCCTCTCCACCACATGCTACGAGGTAAAAGTGCACGCAAATTACACAGGTTGATCGGGCCGCCCGATCGATTTTATCAGCGGAAGGGCAGATAAAGCGGAGCCCAAAAGGTGTTGCCCAGAAAAGACAAAATAGAACACAAGAAGGCAATTTTGCTTGTTAATTTTTTAATTAGCGGAGTGAAGATCATGAAATAGTTACCTGTATCATTCATAAAATAATGAAGAAACTTGCGATGCAACTAGATAAAGAAGAACGGAGGAAGACAGAAAGAGATAGTCAGACATAGAGAGTCTATAAAGAGTGAGTAAAGTAACATACTCTTTCTTCCTTTTCTTTTCTTTCCTTTTCTTTCTTTCTCGTGAGGTATCTTATGTGACACTGCCTATTCGCATACGACGAATTTTTCATTTCTGAAGTTTGTTTCAGCTACCCTCCCCATCCATTTCCGTAACTTTTATTATTTATCTTCTGCGTGTTCACTAACTGCTCTTCAGTTAGATTTCAGAATGGAAGAGGTCACAATGCAGGGTTAGAGGTGAAGGTAACAAGTAAAATCCAGATGACTGTGACAACAGCAGAAGCATCAAGCTTTTAAATAATAGAAACTCACAGTTAAGTCATTGAAGTAATAACTGTTTATTTCTCCCATCTCACTCATTCACTCACTCACTTGCTTATCCATGCTCCCTGCGTTCTCCTCTCTTGTGCTTTCTTTCCTTCTTTTTTTTTTCCTTCTTCATATGTGCGATGCATTCAAAACATTGTACTTTGCCATTGTACTTACCTCTTCCTGTGATGTGGCCAGAAGGTCTGATCAATAAAATTGTTTATTCTGTCGATCTCTCTCTCTCTCTCTCTCGTCTCACTCAATTTCTCTCTCTCTCTCTCTCTCTCTTGTTTATCCACAAAAATAATACGAATTTCTACCTGGACAGAAAAGGAAACTTTTATTATTTTCGACTTTGTGACATTGTCGTGATTCGAAATTACATTGAAACAATTTTCATTCTTTTAAATTACTTCCTTAAAATATTTTTAAGCAATGGTTTAGTTTTTCAGTTCGCAATAGACCACATCGGGCAACTCCCTTTCCCCAAGTCAGCGGACTTGTTGCAAAACACCAGCAATCTTTTTAATCTTCACACCAGCATAATTTTGTGCTGTTCGCAGTGACTGTGGATACAGATATCACTATCAATAGATCTTATTTCTGTAAATTGTTTAACATAAGATACTTAATTCCAGTTATTTTTTTAAAATAAGATGTACTTCCTTAATTATGGATATACAAACCATAAGACATCAACATGCTCACGTGCGTTTAAATGTCTTCAGGGCGACCTAGACGCAAGCTATATAGGCAGACGGGCAGACAACAGTCGACGAAAGTCTACATTACAAATTTTTTTTCTCATTCTATTCAAGGCCAAGGTAACAATTTCAATGCTTTCAATTGTATCTTGCAAACGGAAGAAGATTACCTGCTCAGAATGTGCAAAGTCATCTTCTGTTTTTGTCCAAAGTAAGGTATTCGGCTAAAAATAAATGTTAAAAAAAGACTCTTGCGAGAAATACTTTTTTTAATAGTTCTATCGCTAATTCACTCTCCCCGTCATCTATCTTTTAATACTTATGTGGAATCCTGCTTGACACAAGCAGTGTTCCCAGATACTGCCCAAGGTCAAGACCTCGTGCACCTGCTTTGAAAAGTGATGTTTGACAACAGCGTAACATTAATATTCGTAACATTCGTCTGGCACAGGGAGCTTATATGTCCTTTGCCACCTGTGGGAAACTGGCCCGTGTAGCTATGCCGCACTGATTGTTCTTGTTGCGGGACATCAGGATGTAGCCATTGATTCCCCAGGAGAGTCCCCAGCTGGAAAATTTTTTTAAAAAAGGAGAGGCCGTTCATTATGGCTTCGCGCGCACACACACACATGATGAGAGAGAGAAAGAGACTTAGAAAGACACAAAGAAACAAAGAGAGACAGAAAGAAGCAGACAGATATGCAAGCAGACGACATGGATAGACAGGCATACAAACAGACAACAAGGTGCGTTTAAATTGCGGAGCGCCTTACTACACACAGTCACTCGTATCTAAAAACAGAAAACACACCTGTTCTTGACAATCCAGTAGTCTTGACCTTGCAGGCTCCCGTAGCCCACCACAAGCACGGCGTGATTTAAGTGCGTCGAGCTGCACAGCGGTTCATTGTAGATGCCTGAAACAGGCAGAACCGCCATCACTGGTGGCATGAGTTGGGTCTGGTGGGTCAAAGAGATTGCGCCACAGATTCTAGGTTTGACCCATAAACCTCCCTCCTTGCTTTAAGCCTCTAATCCCCTTGTTTTAGCCGCCATCTAGCTCACCACCATGTAAAAGCGCAGAACAACTGGAACCAATCAAATGACGAGCTCTATTTAGGATGTGTAACAAGCGGAGCCAATCAAATGGCGAGCTATATTTCGAAGGTCTTTCCAGGGGCGGGGGGAAGGGAGGGAGATGGGGATGTTCCGGGAGGAGGGGGATTTAGGGGAAGGGGAAGGGGTGGGATTAGGGCGGGGGCTAGGAGTAGGGGATAGGTGGGGTTTGGGGGAGGGATGGGTGGGGTATAGGCAGTAAAGATCTTCCAGGAAACTGCAAGGTTTTCAGTGGTGACCCTACGAGATTAGCATATTTTACGTGATACTGTATTTTGATTGGCTCCAGTTATTCTGCGCTTTTTCATGCACAGGCAGCGGGAGACTACACATCTAAGGGAAAACAATAAACGCACTGCCGCAGGGGGGGGGGGAGTAGCTATGTTCACTCAAGGTGTCCCCTGGGGGGAGGGGGCCTCGTAGTTGACACAGGGTAAGGCTCCTGCTGTCTTTGTCCTGATTGGTTGAAGAATGTAACTATCTTGATAACAAGGTGTGTGCGAATGCAGTAATGTAGTAATGTACGGGTGAAAGATTAAAATAAAAGGACCGGTTTAAAACGCCAGGTCATTTTTCGCCAAATCTCCTGTAAGCAATCTTTTGCCAAATCTGCCTGTGGAAGGCTGGCACATCTTTAGCCAAGATTCCTGCTAGAGGTATCCTTTGCCAATACTCCTGCCCAGAGGTATCTTGGCCAAATCTTCTACTGGAGATCTGTGAAGAGACGTACGTGTCTTGTGGTGAAGTCTGTTGAAGGCTGATAAGTTCAGTCTTTCTGCAGAACCAAGTGCGTCCTTTTCTGCTGGACTTACGCGAAGTCTGGTGTCAGAAGCACGTGTCTTGAGGAGACCAGTTGCCTAGCGCAAGGTACTCTTCGGGGGAGTTGTGGTGTTCCCCAAGACTGGTGTGTAACTCTTGCACGTATTTCTCGGGTGTGGGTAATCTCTGCGCTAACCGGGCGAGAAGAGGAACCGCAGAACGCAAAGGGGGAGATAGAGGGACCGCGGACAGACAACTGTTTAAAGCAGAGGCCAAGATCCAGGCTTACAGGAAGGCTGTCTGCAACTAAACTCTAGGAGAGCGAGTTCAGGGGTCGAAGGTCGACCGAGAAGCATTGCACAGCGCGTTGGCTGTTGCAATATCAGTGAGAGAGCTTCTGTCTTTCAGTAAGCTGTGTCCAGAAGCAAAAGGACAAGAAGGAGAGATCGGCGATACCAATCTGGTTCTAGCAAGGAGCAGCCAAGAGGTCCTTCCGACTTTGTAGTCTTTCAGGACAACAGTGAGGATTCTCTTTTATGAGAATGGATTTCTTTGCGTCGTGCGAACTGTACAAACTACCAGGTGAAAGTGTTGTTTGTGCTACACGTGGTCAGTGTGTGTGTGTGTGCAGTTGAAACAGGTATATGTGTCTTCACTGTTATGATACTACACCAAATGATGGCAGGAAACCTATGTTAGCTAACCAGAAAGAAAGTCGGGAGTCGTATTTCTTTAATGAGCTTAAATTTGTTATTGATTCTGTAAATACTCGCTATTTGTAAATAATATTCTCTTCTTTTTTCACTGTATTACGGAGTGTTGTTGTTTCTTTTGTTGTGGAGGGATTGTAGGTGGATGGGGGCTCGTGCCACGGTGTGCTGTGAGATAAACATATGAATATCGTAATACAGTGATAACAGTTTCAACCTACGCCTGTGTCGTCACCTCAACGGTTGTCGTGAGGGGCGAGCGCAAGGACGACGAGTTCAGGGACGAGTTCAGGGAAAAGTGAACTCCCAAGGATAAGTATATTTAACGTTTTGATTTTGAACATATATAGATAGATAGATAAGTATATTCAATGAATTATAAGGAGTTTCCACTCGCGAACAACATGAACAGTAGCCTGCCACACTATCCACCCCGTGCCACCTTACTCCTTCTTCAGCTCACGCTTCCCCCTCCCTGTCCCCAGCGTCCTACTCCCTCGTACGCTCTCCAGTCCAATCTCGAAACCTCCCAGCCTCGATGCAAAGTAGAACAGCGGAAGAATGATTCAAATGAAGAGCGCCAGAGAAGCGGACGACGGAACATTGAGGATCGTCGTAGTGCTTTGAAGAGTAACACGTACAGTCACAAGGCCTTTCTTAACCGGACGAATTGTCGTCCGAGTTTGGCAAATTCGAGCTCATATTCGTCTGGTTAAGATCAGCCAGTAAGGACCAGTGGCGGCTGTTCAGTCGTAAAGGCACATAAAATACAATGGGCGAATGCGCTTTACAACCATCCTTCTGACTGGACTAGCAGCTACGAACGCTCATGCAAGCCAGCCCTTGTCTAGTTCATTGGGACGGAAGTACAATCCAGTATCTTGCACAGTATCTACATTTTTATGTAACCATAGCATCAGCTGTCACGAATATATTAGCAATCTGTTTAAACGTATCCTTTTTGCCCCAAAAATCTGAATGTCGTCGGCGCACTGATAACAAAATGAAGACTTACCTCCCCTGTAGCTTTGGAAGGATCCCCGACTAGCGTCAATAGCAACGGACACAGGCCCCTGGCTGGCCACGGCGTCCATGAGCGAACCCTCGCTACCTCTGGGGATGTCCGTATAATCTGTCACCCTGGTCCCCGATACAGTCTCACGACTGTCAAAGGAGCAGATGCTGTCCTGGTGACGAAATGGTCGTTATTCGGTCTGATTTTAAACCAGAGGCCATCGACTTACTTGGTATATCAATGGCTTCGACGAGATTAATGTAGAGATCGATCTTTGCAAGAAACTCCTTCGCAAACAGACGTGAGAGGGAAAAAATAGAGTACTTTTCGTCTCTTTTTAGACTTCATTTCATTTTTTAAAATCCTGTGTTATATATAATGTCTCCCTCTCTCTCTCTCTCTCTCTCTTTGTAATGTAGTTATGAATTTTTGTCGGTAGGGAAGCCTTCTTTTGTTTGAATTCCTGTAGAAACATGTTAACATCAACGACTCCCTTATGCTCCCAAACAATGCCAAACCCAAACTTATACAATACCACCATTATATAGTTAAGCCAGGTTATTTTGTTTTTGTTTGTTTTTGGGGGGGGTGTTGTGAGGGTTTGTTTTGTTTTGTTTTGTTTTTTGCTGCAGGCCGAACAACATATCTACAGCTTTTCTGGGTAGGCGATGCTGAGTTAGATGGATTATTTTCAACCAATAGCCAACACATCTCACGTATGCATTTATGTCCAGTGGATAACGCCCACACTCACCGTATACCAGAGTGTTTGGGGTCCGTGTGGCGACACCTAAAAAGCGTTTGATTGCAAAAAGGCGAACCTTCTCTATAATATCAGTATCTGCACACAGACCCTACAATTCCAATCCTTGTGACAAAATAGGGTGTATCTGTGCATCAAACAACCTAAAAAAACAATGGGTTTCGATCTGGTAGATACCACAATGATTTCAAAATACAAATTACACCTTTACGTGCTCTATCTGGTAGGTCTTGCAAGGTGTAAGTAAATACACATCTAGTTGACAAGAATACCCCAAGATATTTGTACGTATTAACAATATCTAGCTTTTTGTCTCCAAAAACCCAAGCCTCGTTCTTTGAAATAAATCCCCCATTTCTAAAAACAACGATATTTGACTTTTCTAAGTTTATCGCCAGCTCTAAGTGCTGAGACATGTTGTACAGGATATTCAGTTGGTTCTGCAGTCCTATTACAGTATCAGAGAACAAGGCGACATCATCTGCGAAAACCAAGATAAACAACTGAATAAGTTAAAAGATTCTCGCTTCCTTTCACGATCACATCCATTTTATCTGAACAGCGAAAAACTTTAACAATCACTGGCCGGGGTTTGTCTTCACGATCTCCATTACGATGAGAACCCAAACGGTGTGCACGCGCAATATCAGACACACACCATACCCTGCCAGGAACACAATTTTACAGCACATCTCCAAGGTTTCACTCCTGGTGATATTCTTTACTTTGATACATTCTGATTTTATTTTTAATGGTCTGTAGTTTACGTTTTTTCTATAGCTCACTGGATGTTTCTTTAGTGCTTTTACACCCCCGTTTTAATTTTGTATTATTTAGATATATCTAACATCCAGATGTCCTTACTACACATAGCAGCATGTTTTTACAGTAAAGGGCGTGTGCGCGTGTGCTCTCCTCTTTATAACATTGTCGGTCACAAGGCATTGGTCTTGATTTCCTTCCTTAATTGCTTTACATAAACTTCTGATTTGAAAATGGGCTTCGACAGCCTGAATATAGCACTCTCGGATGCACAGAAGTAGGACTGGAAGCTGACGGACGCATTTATTTAGCACAGACATGTTGTGTGCACATGGTCAACAGACGGGCAGTATTTTATGAGAATGGATTTCTTTGCGTCGTGCGAACTGTACAAACTACCAGGTGAAAGTGTTTTTTGTGCTACACGTGGTCAGTGTGTGTGTGTGTGTGCAGTTGAAACAGGTATATGTGTCTTCACTGTTATGATACTACAGCAAGTGATAGCAGGAAACCCATGTTAGCAATCTGTCTTTTGCAGACTTGTGAGTCCCAACACTGATCATGCTGTGGGCAAGAAGGAAAATGTCTCTTTGATGTCTGGAAGAGATATTGCTGTATGAGACACTGGGGCATTTCAACCCCGGTGTCAACTATAGAGGTATACACTCGCTGGCCAGGCAACGGGTGAACACCGGAACTTCTTTGCATACGTACCCGAGCTTTGTACGGGTAGTTGTCTTCAGACTCGAGGCCTCCAGTCGTCTCGACGTACATGAAGGCCAATTCACTGTTTCCTCCATTACAACCTCTGTTGCCAAAGGCTGTGGAACAATCCACCAGCTGTTGCTCGGACAGCGAGGCCAGGTTACCAGTCAGACGGAAATGCTGACCCTCCATGGAACCAATCTGAATATAGATAAATTGGTCGACAGACAGATCGTTCGATAGATGATAGGTTGATTTGCTAGTCTGTTAGTTTATCGCTTGTTGGGTTATGGGTCAGTTTGGGTGTTGTTGGTAAGCGGGTTGGGTTAATGGGAGATCACATGAGGCTGACGGAGGGAGTGAAAAGTGAAGTAGGCCATGGGGGAACTGGAGTTGTGTAGGGGAGGGGTAACAGCTTACCGCTGAGAAAGCCCAGCAAGATCCGCATGCACCTTGATTTTTGACACCCGTGACGTAACCCTTCGTACGCCAGTCAACCTGGGAGGGGGCCTGCCAGTTCAGTGGCGGCAGGAAGGTGGTCCTGTTCAGGCGAGAACCATCAATCACAACAGGTGTCTGAAGGCGGTTGTATTGCTGGTACTCCTCGTCGGTCTGAAACACGATTTGACGATCGCATCAATAACAGCGACCTAACTGGAGCTTGTAGTCGGAGATTTTTTCTGGATGCATTTGTTTCCTTCTCCTTGCTATTTTCCCCCTCCCCCGCTCGGTCACCCTTATCGCCATGTCCCTTTCTTCCCTGTCCCCAGATAGCCATAGATGCTGGCTTTACGTTAATAAACTGTTCAATTTTTCCCTGTGACGTCGATCTGGCCAGTCAAAAGCTGTATCAAGATAGTGCGAGCTTGATAGATTTCGCAAAGTTCGACTTTTTAAAAAGAATTTGGATCCTGTCGCGACAGCCCAAAGAGGAAGTATGAACACAAAAAAAAGATGTAACGGAGAAAGAATCTAACTTCTTCATGTCAGAGGGAGGGAGACAGAAGGACACAGAGAGATGGTGACAGGGGGATGGAAATGGAGAAATGGAAGGAACGAGAAGGGATAAGTTTTGCTTTTCACGTACTGTATATTATCAACTAGCGACACATGCTTTTTACGTACTGTATATTATCAACTAGCGACACATGCTTTTTACGTACTGTATATTATCAACTAGCGACACATGCTTTTTACGTACTGTATATTATCAACTAGCGACACATGTGATTAGATTAATTTCTTTCAGAAACTTCTTCTACTGACTGAACAATTTTTTTAAAAGAAGTTTGGCATTTAATATGACTTGCTGTTCTCACCCAGTCAGAGAACTGGTTGATATCCGTGTAATAGGAAATTTCCTTGTTAATGTACTTCAAGTTGTGCTCTTCGATAATCTTGACTCTGTCGAGGAAAATCTGTCTCCGTAGGTCCTCCTCCTTGCCGTCGTAATCTCTTCCTGCACATTAAAGTGAGTTCTCTTCATAAACTGTAAGCAGGCGCATGCAGCAAAATAAAATATCACAGCGTACATGTAATACCTTAATCTTTTTAACTTGACTTTAATAACTAATTCAAAACTTTCCCAGTATCTGAGATGCCGTCGTAAAAATGCCACAAAAGGCGCTTTCTTGATCTGAAAAAAAAGAGAAAGAAAATAATGAGGCATTTACCATCGAGAAATGTTTAGAGTCGCACTTCACGCACAGACACACAGACTGTGCCGATACACACAGCTGTTTTCTAGTTAGGTGTCTGCGTGATCACGTCGAAAAAGTGTCCAGCCTCCGGGGAGGTGTTGTGACGGGGGGGGGGGGGGGGGGGGGGGG